>WAAE01006983.1:130554-164768 GCA_013400495.1 Nicator chloris
TTTTTTTTTTTTTTTTAATTAAAACACACATTGTAGCCTCCCTCGCCAACAGCCCCTGAACGCCTCAACGCGCCCTTTCACCACAGCGCCCGGCTCGGTCTGCCCCGCACTGAGGGAGGCGGGATCCTGCCCGGCTCGGCAGGTTTGCTGACGAGACGTGGGCAGCCATCGCGTGCGCCCACACGGGGCAACCTTCCTTATCCTCACTCCCTCCCAAAGCTGCGCCAGAGGGGAGAGACACGCCGAGCGGGACGCAAGCTTCAGAGCACGACCGGCGGCCGCCGCGGCTGGGCGTGAAGCGGCGCCGGGCGCGAGGCGATGGCGGCGTGAGGCGATGCCCGGGCACGCGCGCACCTCACCCCCGCCCCAGGCCGCGCGCGCTCCCGTTTGGCGCCAAAACGAGCGGCGGCGGCCGCGTGACCCAGGGAAGAGCGCGCACGCGCCCGGGCGGCCTCTCAGCAGAGGGGGCGGTGAAAGGAAAAGGCGGGAACGCCCCCTCCCCTTCCCCGCATGCGCTGTCGCCCCCTTCCACCATCCCCCTCGCTTTCCCCCCGTCAGTTGCGCGTGCGCAGGAGCCGCCCAGGCGGGTGTGAGGCAGCGCGCGGCGAGGGTATCGCGATAGTCGCGCGGCCCGTAGGCTCCGCTGCTCGTGGGCGCTGCGCAGGTGGGCCTGCCGGACGGCTCGGCAGTGAGCGAAGCGGCGCGTCCTGTTCGGCGCGAGCGGCTGCCCGGGCACGACCAGGGGTGCGCGAGAGGCTCGCGGTGAGCGGAGAGGGCGAGCGGGCCCAGCGACCGGCGGCGGGGCCCGTCCGGGGGTTCGGCGGGCGAAGGGTAGCGCCGGCGGGGGTCGGGGCCCGCCTGGCGCCGGGTCGGGCCCAGCGCGCGCCCGAGGGCGGGGGAGGGGGGAGGCGGTGCGGAGCCTCGTTCCCGATCGCGGCCGCCATTTTGAGCGGCGGAGTGGAGGGCGGCGGCGGCAGCGGTGGCCCCAGGAGAGCGGCGGGCGGGGAGTCTTGGGGCGGTGAGGGGGCACGGGCCGGACGGCGCAGCGCAGCACCTCCGAGGCGAGAGGTGGGCAGCGGGACGCGGCGGGGGGCGCAGCGGGAGCGGAGCAAGCGAGTGGCAGGCGCCCCGAGGAGGCGCGGTAAATGGCGGCGGGGAGCAGGCGGGGGCTCAGGGCCGCGGTCTCTGGAGGACGGCGGGAGGCGGGATCGCGATGGCTCCGCGCCTGACGAGGCGGGGATGGCGGCTCCCTTTGTGGGACGGTGGCGGTGCCCCCCTTCACACGCCCCCGTCGCACGCAGCATACCCGCCCGCCGCCCTCGGCTGAGGACAGACAAAGGAAGGCCTTGCGGTTCCAGCCCCTTCCTCAACTGTCTCGCTTCAAGGAAAAAAACAACCGAAAAAAAACAAAACCCACAAAGCTTTACGGAGCGGATGTGAAATGCACTCCGAGTAAATGCTAGGCTTTATGTGCCGTGCCTGCCCACGTGCTGCCCGCCGTCCACGCGGTGCTCTCCAGCAGCAGCCCCTGTGGAGGGGGTTAAATCCCCTTGGCGGGGTGCTTAGATCCCGTTGGGGTGTATTTAGATGCACAGTTTCAAATCCAGAACAGAAATAAAGCTCACGATCCACTATGCTAGTTATCTAAATAAAACCTAATGGGTTTCTTTTAAAGGGAGGGACTTAGACATGGACGGAAACTCAGGTTTTTCTATTTCTGTTTTGTTGGGTATTTTTAGGATTTAAATTAAATAAAAGATGGACTGGAGTGGAAAACACAATGGACCCAATGATACAACCAATGACGGAACAGTGGTACGACTCCGAGGCCTGCCATTTGGTTGCAGCAAAGAAGAGATTGTTCAGTTTTTCCAAGGTACTTCCAGTATAGTTGAAGTGTAGTGGGTTTCTTTAGAGGATTTTTGTCTTTTACACAATGTTTTGTACGTGTTTAATAGCTGTTCATGGGGTGGATGGGGAGGGATTGTGTTAAATTCGTTTGTCTTGAATAAGATTTATGCCCTGTAAACGAAACACAGATAACCATAGATGTAGTAGAACACAAAATGTATGTGATTTTGTCGAGGTGGGAAACATGCCATGCATATTGGGGTAATCTGAATGTTAGCATTTGGATCAGTTAAATTGCTTGATTGGTAGCTATATTTTTTTCATGTAACTTAGGCGGTAGCATTTTTGTATAGTCTAATCAGAAAAGAAGTACAACTAAATCCATAAATGTTTAATGAAAGATCATGGGCTTGTATTAATGGGTGATGGGGGACACAAGGTGGTTTTCTTTTTCGTTGTTGTTGTTTAGATATGCTTTAAGTATTTGCTACAGATGGGAATGTTTCAGCCTTTAACACTGTTCCCCTTGACGGGGTTATTTGTCCTTGGGTTAAAGGGTTGGAAATCGTGCCAAATGGGATAACATTGACGCTGGACTACCAGGGGAGAAGCACAGGGGAGGCCTTCGTGCAGTTTGCTTCAAAGGAGATAGCAGAAAATGCTCTGGGGAAACACAAGGAAAGAATAGGGCACAGGTGGGGATGGAGAGTTTGGGATGGTGTTAAATCTTTATTTTTTGGGGGTTGTGGGTCAGTAATGCTTTTGGGGGGTTGGGGACCATTGGGGAATTGGCTGTTTTTAAGAATTTTTATAACTGATCCTAAGTTAACTTGGGAAATATAGTAGATTTGGGGGGTGGGGGAGACAGTATTGCACTGGGTAGTTTGCTAAACTCAGAAAATTGTTTCTGTCATGCTCGTGTAGGGTAATTTGTGATAAATGCTGCTATAGCCAGACATTGTTTTTCAACAGTATGTTTCTCATACTGGAAAGACATGTTTTAAGCCTAATTTGTACAGCTAGAATTTTCACATAGTAATTTTTGCCACTGTAAAGTGGGGGTTTTTAAATACACTTAAGATTCTTACAGTTTTGAGGAGAAACTTAAGTTGTATGGTATTTCTAGTCACTGCTATTGGCTTGTACATTTAGCTCTAGAAAATGTAGTATGGCCTTTTGTAAAATTCAGACTGCTTCTGCCTGTGTTCTTACTGGTACCTTGAAAATCCTTTTTTACTAGATACATTGAAATCTTCAAAAGTAGTAAGAGCGAAATCAGAGGATTCTCTGACATGCCAAGAAGAATGATGGGACAACAGCGACCTGGACCATATGATAGACCATTAGGAGGAAGAGGGGGTTATTATGGAGCTGGGCGTGGAAGTATGTATGACAGAATGCGTCGAGGAGGTGGTGGATATGACGGTGGTATGTTCATCTAATGAACACAGGTTCTCTTGGCAGTTCCATGTTTCTGACATACTTGTCAAGAAATAAGAAATGGCAGTAGCTGTAATGCCCATTAGATTGGATGTATTTATCTGAAAAAAAACTTGTATCAAAACATGTGGCTGAGTATTTAAGATGAACGTTAATAATAAGGGAGCTATTTTCATTAGAATCAGATCTTTCCATTTGCATGTTTTAGTCTGTGTTATATAAAAAGAAATGTTCTTTTGCACCATGTCCAGAAATCCAGGTTTGTCAGTCTGCAGAGGGTGTTTGCAAAGTGCTGGGTGCCCAAAGACTGCAAAATTCAGTGTTGTGTGTGCGTTGCTCTGTGAATTCTGAGCAGTAATGTAATCGCTCCTTTCTTTCTCTCCATTGCACAGGGTATGGTGGCTTTGATGATTATGGTGGCTATAATAACTATGGCTATGGAAACGACGGCTATGACGACAGAATGAGGGATGGGAGAGGTAAAAGAAATTACTAGTTTGTCTGAAAAGGTTTTCCTGTTACTTGAGTTGCAAGACACAGTATTTCCAAGGCAGAGATAATAGCTTCATTCTGCTGTTAGCAAAGGAGGCTGTCTAAAAAGGGGAGGGAATTGGGGAATCGTAAGAAAAGGTAAATAGATTGCTTAGGAGGGCTTCTGGTTGAGGTTTGGGTTGATACATGGGAAGCGTAAACACCGTGCATTCACTGGTATAATTTAGTGCTTTCAGAAAAAGAGTAGTGATGACTTTTGGCTTTTCATGATCTTAGAGGTGTGTGGGTTTTTTTGGTTTGGGTTTTCCAATAGGCATGGGAGGACATGGCTATGGAGCTGGAGATGCAGGGTCGGGGTTCCATGGTGGCGGTCATTTTGTTCACATGAGAGGGCTGCCTTTCCGAGCCACGGAAAACGATATTGCTAACGTAAGTACCACGGGGGAAGGGGCTTCCTCATGCCAGCAGTGTGCATGTCCCGATCTGTCCCAGTCCAAACTCGGGGAGCCTTCTCAAACAAGTCACTGCTACACCTGCACAAAGTTAACGGGCTTTTGTAAAGCCGCTGTCTGAGGTGGGATTACCAGCAAAATCAGCAAAGCTATATTTAACATTAATCCTTGCACTCTCTGTTGTATCCATAAAAAGTGCATTGCAGAGACAACAGTTGCTGCAATCAGTATGCTCCTTTTAAGGCCTTCAGGATTTGCTTCTGAAAATTCTCTGATTTTATGAAAATGACAGATGTGAAACCTAAATGGCTTAGTTTGCATATTTGTTTGTTTACCTGAGACTCATTTCAGGAGGGGCAGGGTGGGCAGGCTGTAGAGAGCTCAGTTGGCTTGGAGAGGACTGGATCCTTCTCGTAAGAGATCAGGGTGGCAGATAAAAGTGCATCCGTAGGATTTTGGGAACGCATTCTTACATTAGTGGATATTTGTTGTTGTCAGGGAAAAAGCTTTCTTGGGATATGAAGCCTGGTTTAAACATAGCACATCTTTGGAGAGAGGCTGTCTTGCCAGTTGCACCTATATGTTATATATGCAGAGCTCCGTTCTTAAGCTTGTGCTTGTTTACTTTTGTGGCTGGGTTGGTTTACTTAAATGGAAGTGTATTTTCTTGTGCCAGTTAGATTGTTTCATTTAGGATAAAGAGTCTGTGACAACAAGGGCCAAAAGTCATGCTTTGATCTGGAGCAGTGAGGAAGAGCATACGATTGACAGGCAGCTTTTCTTGGATTCCATGAAGGCATCCTTGCTTGGAGAAATCTGAAGAAGCAGAGCCAAGTGCAAGCCACCTGATTATTTTCTTGTCCAGGATGCCATGGCAGTTGACTGTTGCTCAAAGCAGTGTTGTGTGTGGGCAGGAGTTGTTTGTATCTTTGCTTTCAAAGAAAGCTCCTCAGGCTCTGTAGCTGCAGCCCTCCAAGCTGTGTAGTAACAATGGGCTGTAAATGTGGGTTGACTTGATGTTGAATGTCCCACAACCACTAAGTACTACTTGAGAAATGAGTAGTTAAATTTGTGTGGTAGGATGACATTGAATTAAAGCAGTGCACCACTAAACATGGGAATGGAAAAAAGTACCTGGCTTGAATTTTGCATTAACACCATTTGTTTTTTAATTTGTTTTTTCCCTAGTTTTTCTCGCCATTGAACCCTATAAGAGTTCACATCGATATTGGAGCAGATGGGAGAGCTACAGGAGAGGCAGATGTGGAATTTGTAACACATGAGGATGCAGTAGCTGCCATGTCCAAGGATAAGAATCACATGCGTGAGTGTCGTGTTCCCTGACGCTGCCACTTGGCCAGGCTCTAGCAGGGCAGTGAGCAGCAGATCCATCCGACGGTTTTCCCAATTTGCCACATTGCAGACTCATTTGTTTTTGTGGCCTTGTCTGCTCCCAGTAAGGGGCGGTTGCTTTTTATGTCTGCTGCTGGTCTGGGAAACAACATGCAAACTGAGGCTTTTCTGCTTCTTACAGAGCATCGATATATTGAACTATTCCTGAATTCTACTGCTGGAGGTGGCTCTGGAATGGGAGGCTATGGCAGAGATGGAATGGGTATGCATCAATTGCACATTTAGCTGATGCTTTGCCAAGTCTAATGAGTTCCAAGCTTGTAATGTTGCACTTCTGGCTTTGCAGATCAAGGTTATGGCTCTGTTGGTAGAATGGGAATGGGTAGCAATTACAGCGGCGGGTACGGAACTCCTGATGGCTTGGGTGGATATAGTAAGTACAAGTTCTCTTTTAAAAATGTTCGGGGGGGAAAGTGTGCATGTCTGTCTTCTGCCAGAGAGGGGGCAGGAGTGCTGGGCTTTGGGCTGGGAGAAGGGAAAGGGGGCAGTGTTTTTTGAAACCAAATCTGGGGGCTTTACACATTGCTACTGCAGGAAATGCTGGTTAAGAGCAGTAGTGCTGTACTATCGTTAGTGTAAGTTGTCATCTTCAACCAGTTGTTCGGTATTACCCATCCCATTTTTTCTTTTTTTAAGGTATGTATGCGTGACCTTGTGTCAATTGTTTGCAGGTCGTGGCAGTGGAAATAGTGGAGGATACTATGGGCAAGGCAGTATGGGTGGAGGAGGATGGCGTGGGATGTATTGAAGGATAGCCTTGCTTCTGCAAAACACCTTGGAAGAAACAGTCTCTGGTCTACTAGACTTTCTTACAAAATTTAATTTCTTTTGTATTTTAAGAACTTTATAATGACTGAAGGAATGTGTTTTCACAATATTATTTGGTAAGCAACAGCTTGTGATGGGAAAATCTGTTTTCTGTAGGTTTTATTTGTTGCATACTCTGACTTTAAATAAATTTTTATATTCAAACCACTGATGTTGATACTTTTTATACTAGTTACTCCTAAGGATGTATTACATATTCAAGACTACAGTCGGTTTAAAATGTTGTACTATGGTTCCATAAAGGTGGTTGTACTGTAACTCCTATGAACACTGATTCAGTTCTATGTACGCTTGGTCTAGTGAACAAATTTAAACATTCACTTGTTTAAGGGGAGAAGGGTAGATGAATAGGTTCGTTTATTTGGTAATGACTTTCCTAAACCCTTTTGATAAGCTGTACGTGATAACTGCGCCACAGCATAAAGCTGTGGGGGCTCAGTCATTGTTCTGGCTCCTTCCTCCCCAGCAAATGCACACCTCTGTAAAGGAGCAGCACCCCCCGTTTCTGCCTCAGAACACCGAGCAGCCACATTTATTTCCATGCTTTGCAGTAGTGTTCTAGAGCCTGCATTTCACAAATGTAACCTGCAAATCTAACTGAAACACTAGCACAGCTTTAGCTAACATGACATAGGTCAAATACTAGTTCCTTTGATGCTTTTTACTTAGTATTTTTTTCACAAACATGCTTGTAGGAAGAGTGGGGGATTCGGAAGCAAGTTACTTCTTTTCTTTCTTGAATTTATTGTATTTAAACATGGTTCTGCATTTTTTTTCACTGCACAGAGCTGATTTGTCTGTATTTGTTCAAAGTTTGCCAAGCCATTCAACATAAGAGCTCATTAGAAGCCAAGATCTCTAAAATATCTATAGGCCCAATACTTTTTCAGTAACACACAACCCAAACACATTGATGAAACCTTTTGTGCATTTGTGACATGTAAGATATGTAAGAAACTTACTGTTTGAAGACACTTAACATACCTGATGTGTAATGGAAAAAGGTATTTATTCTTCTGAGCCAGTGTGATCTCCCAAATTAACTGCTTTGTCCTCAATGCCTCCCTTAAAATGTCAAATGTGATCTTGGGTATTGCAAGTCTGTCACCTGTTTTGCTAGTACTGTGTTATATCTGTAATAAATGTCTTCTTGTGGGAGAGAGGAGAATGGAGTTTATTTCACTAGAGAATGTGTTTGGGTGTCAAAGGGACTTGGAAGGGCAGAAAAGGGTAATTGGCACAGGAAGCTTTCCAAGCACTGGAGCAGTGTTGGCTAGGAAGGGGAGGGAAAAAGAGTTCTTAACCATTTGAACCTTTGTTGCTCTGCAGAAATAGGGGGTTCTTGGTCTGTTGCCAGAAAAGCTGAGGTGTTTCCCAAGTGGCAGTGGTAGCACCAGAGTTAATTCATTTGCAGGAACAGTACCTTAGAGTGAGGTGGAAGCAAGGTGCACTTGCAGGAAGAAGCCTGTTGTTACCATGGGCACAGCGGAGTTAAATCCTGCAGCTGTGCGGCACTTCTCACTTGGGAACTCCTGGGCTTCCATCTTGGGAGAAGGAGCCCTGCCGCCTGCCTAGGACTGGCCTTTGGACAGCGGGCTGGGGTTGTGCTTTGAGCTCTTGAGTACAACCAGGCGATCTGCAGAGTCCACTGTACTTGAGCCCCAGCAGTGCGACTGCACTGTGCAGGGAGGGCACCGAGTCCCTTCTGCCTGTCCTGCCCCTTCACCCTGCAACGAGAGCAGCGTTCAGCCCTGAGCCTTCGGCTCGCAGAAGCAGCGTTGGAAGTGCAGAGGAATCCTGCGAGCCGTGAGCAGAGCTGTGCCCGGTCCGTGATGCCGATGCAGTTTCACGGCCGCGTACCGCAGCCTCTGCTCCGGCGAGCCCCGGGAGCTGCAGCCTCGGCTCCTGCCGGGCAGCGCCGCTGCAGCGGCCCCGAGAGGGCTGCCAGAGAGGGCCGCGCGTTCCCTTCGCTCCCGGGCCGGCAGGGAGCCCCTGCTGGGCGGAGCAGGAGCAACATCGCCTTGCCTCTGGGGACTCGCTAACGCCCCCAGAGCAGGAAGGCAGAAGTCGTTTTATTTCCCAAGAGGAATAAAATGCTGCTCTGAACAGTTCCATGTTCTCGTGGGTACCCCACAGCTCTTCCTTGGTGCTTTGTGAGAAGGATTTAGACTCAAGAGCAGGGTTTTATAGAAGGACAAAGATACAGCATTAGTCACGGTGGTGTCCAAACCCCTTAAAAGCAGGCCAGGTATGTCGTTTGATGCCAAGGGAAATGAAACCATATGGAACATCCAGCATTCTTTTTGTTCAAGGCTGAAGTCTTATCTGCAGTCAGTAATAGCCATGGGAATAATGATACACTTCCTATGCAAATAGGACAGCATGGAGGGGAGGAAAAGATGGCAGTTAAGTAACAATTTATTGCACGTTACGGAAATATTGCACTATATTCTTATTTTAAATTATTTCTGTTTAGTTGCATCCCTTTTGACAAGTTACTTATTAGAGCAGTACAGATTAGCTTTATCCTACCATCTCTATCCTGCATCAAATCCTGCTGCCTCCATGCCTGCCCCATGTAAAGCCCACCTGGAAACGCTCTCAGGAAGCACGGGAGCAGGACCTGATTGTGCCTTCAGCAGGGTACCCCACTCCCCAGCACAGGCAAAGGCTTTCTAAGCAACTAGAACAAGTCATAATAAAACACTCAGAATTACAAATTTAAATTAAGTGACATTATTCTCTTAGTTAAGTTGCAGATAACTTAAATTTATTTTTTTTCCAAAAGTTATTTACAGATTTACAAGTATTTGTGTAGTATTTTACAAAAAGTTACATCAGGTCATTTTAAAAACATTCTTCTTTACAAAAGCTACATAAGCAACTACATTGAGGTGTTAAAAAGAAGAGCTATGTTAGCTTTTAGGATATTCACTAAATCCCTATCCTCAGAGACAAAGCCAAGCTAAACAAAGTGCAAGGACAACTACAAGACCTGTTTGCAGCCTCCCTTTTGCTGTCAGCAATGCTACTCCAAGCCCACGGCTGAAGGGGCTGTAATTCTGGAGCGTGGAGGGTCCAGGGCTGGCACCCATGCCAGGAGTGGCTAAAGGGAGGAGGGTGCAGTGCAGTGAGGGCAGTTTATCAAAGGATATTATTTCTATTTGCCTACGGAAAGAACAAGATTTTACGTTCCAGCAAAAGTTACCAGCAGTGACAAGACTGGTTAGACTCAAAAGGACTCGAAAGTGCTCTGCAAAAAAATGAAGTTTAGGAACCAACTCTGAAAGTTGGAGAAAGATGGTGACAAAATAAGGAAGAACCTCCCCATCCAACACAGAAAGGATGTGATCCCCTGTATTTAATCCCAGTCTTTCTAGGTGGTTTCTAGAGCTATGCAGTGACTACGTGTACAAGCTTGAGAGCATGACTTGCATGAAAATAATGCAGAGACTTCTTCAAGGTTACAGACAATGTCAGACAAGGGGACTGTGGTGAACAGCTCTCTTTCAATGGAAACACAGATAGATCAAATTAATAGTTCATGTGAAAAAATCATTCAGCAAAATACACCTTCCTTCAGCAAGTGCCCCAAGGCACTGTTTGCTCCCTGGCTGACCAAAGCTTCCCTTCCACCTGGGACAGCACAGAACAGCTGTCAGTGCAGTATTCGTGGATGTATCAAATCCTGCTAATGAAGAGGAAGTAAACAAATACACGGGATTTGGCAATAACTTCTCAGACCACTGCATCAATTACCATACTTTTTACCAGTACAATTTAAAACCAGCTACTGCTTGGTTTTGCTTCACAACAGCCTATCACAGGCACACTCTGCAGCAGAATTAGGTTGGGCTTGTGGCACATCAGCCTGTAAGAGTATCACCTTTCTCCAGATCATCTTAACGACTAAAATGCTCATCCAATACACATTAACACTGGGTCTCCTGCATAAACTGTCCTGCTTCCTCCCAAAAAAAGCTGCTGAGCCATTTGGTAGACCAACATACCCATCTGGGTTTTTCTTCCTTTGAGATGTGCATTTTCTACATTTGGCTCCCATTGTCTCTCCATTTGTTTACACAGGAAGCAGAGAAATAACTCGTCCACAGTACCTTGAAATTGCAACTCTACACTGCTTACCTGAAAGTCTGGAAATACTGCTGTACATTCTTTAGTTGGTGCTGTGGTTTTTACAGGATGAGCTGAACAGCAGAATGAATGAATATCTTATGGCACAGTGGAAGAGCACCTCTGTATGAGTATGGCATGGCAGGAGTCACAGACCCGCACAGGCTTTGGAGAAGAGGGCAGAGGCAGCTCATTGTCAGAACAGGCATTGCAGAAGATCTCCCCACAGTTCCTACAGTGATGCTAAATCATGGGCAGAAGATCAAAAATTGCAATTTACAATGGAAATGTACTTGGTAATTGGATATCAACAAACAATACACACACAACAATCCAGAACATAATTCCTTTCACTTCTTGGGTCTGAGCAAGGAGTCAGTTTGCAAAAGATAATTCATCTACATCCCAAACTATGATGCAATCCTACACAAACAATGTTTGTCTAGGACTGCACCACAGACAGATACATGGTCTTTCTAGACATTGAAACAAATATAGATATATGCTTTGAAGATTTCATTCAAACCCTGGATTAAGAATGTATCCTGCTATAGAAAAGTACAGCTTGAGCAATGATATCTGAAACAGTGGATGCTTCTGTCAGGTAGCTTTTTGAGATTTAACATAAAAGGAGAAAGAAAACTTCCTGCACAGATTAATAAAGCATGGAAATTATTGTCACGTTTTACTTTAAAATGACAATAAACGCATGTTTTCTTACTCTAGTTTACAAAAAAGCCACAATAATACTTCTACACACGTCAAATTCTAACAGTGCCAGAGCTGATAAGAGTTTGAGATAATTCCACAAAGTAGTTAAGTAATTTTTAACTAAGCTGCTTTGTGGAACTTCACCATGACACTGTTTCTTTTGAAATTAGGGCCCAGCTGCATTGTATGTATGAAAGAACTAGAAAAATATCTCAAAAATAACTCTGCATTCACCTGATCATTGACATTTCATGCCACAACTCAAAGATAATTAATAATTACATCATATTGTAATAATAATCACATAATACTTGTAAACAAGTTGGGAGAAATCTTGTTAAAGTTTTACCTTCCTTTTGGAAAGTGAAAATTCCTTTTCACATAGCTTGCAATGAGTGGCCTCTTTGTCCTTCAACCAAACCTGGCCCTGGAGAAAAAATTATCATAATTATACATATCTGATGAAGTTAAACTTTGGGCTCCAGGGGACAAGAGAAATCAAGAGCAGAACATTCACTGCCTGAATGCTCAGTGCCCTGGGACCAGTGTAATGTCACAAAGACACTCTAAAGCAGCACAGGACTGCTCCAAAACACTGCAAAACCTCAGGGGACAAGACAGAGCACAGACAGTGCAGAGAGAACATGCTGCAAGTGGTAAAACTGAGCAGTGGCTCAGCTGGAAGAGCAGAAAGGCATCCAAGCCTCAGAGTGAAGCTCATGTCCCTGCTCATCACATGGGAACAATCCTCAAGTTACAGGGAAGCAAACAAACAAACAAACAAAACAGGACCATGTCAAGAATTGTCAATTTCCTTCTGTTTAACCACTTAATAAAGGCAGAAGTCTGCTCAACCATTTCAGACACTTTTCCTTGGACTGCAGTAATTTGCCAGGTGACACACCAGATGATCAAACACGTGCACACAGAATCTCTGCTCTCAAGTGTTCCCTGCTGTCTTTAAGAAAGTCCCAAACCTGCTGACATTACACATCATATTTTACCAGCTTTGGTGACACAAGTTTACTTATTCCCTAGGATTATCAAATATTTGTTGATCATTGAGAAGTACTATGCAGTTTAAGCTCAGTTGGCTACACATTCTGTCGCAGATACACTCTGTAAATTACAGAAGGGTGTGTACCATTGCAAGAAAAGGGCCCAAATGCACAGCTGTGCATCCAACAAGGAAAATCAAAAGCAAATGGATTTTTTCCAGGGGGTTGCAGGGAGTCTGTGGTTCTCTCCCACTGGAGGAGATCAGACAGTGAGTCTTCCTGGAGTAGTTGCTGTT
Organism: Nicator chloris; assembly: GCA_013400495.1. Classification (NCBI taxonomy): domain Eukaryota; kingdom Metazoa; phylum Chordata; class Aves; order Passeriformes; family Pycnonotidae; genus Nicator; species Nicator chloris. The sequence continues at coordinate 143,167 of WAAE01006983.1, forward strand.
AGAGAGAAGTCTTCTCATGCTTATGAAAGATTTCAAAAAGAACAGTTAAAGAAAAAGTTTCTTTTCTCAAAATGCTACTGACCTGCAATGCCTTGTTCGCTTCTTTTATATCTTCTATTTTCAGCTTTGATCTAAAGAATAAGATAATGCTACTTCAAACTTCTACATGGTCAGTTATGTTCTAACAACTTCAAAATCTGGTTTAGGTACTACAAAAATTTTAAACCAAGTCCTCTGAACAAAAGTACAAGAGCACATGTCATTTTGGAGGAAGCAGCCTCCCCACAGCCATCCTGTGCCAGCCCACTGAGAACTGAGTCACAGGAGACACACACAAAGTTATTCTGTAGGGCATCAAAGGCCACATAAACCACAGTGAAACTACTGAGAAGGCAGAGATCATTAAATGAAGCTTCAACACCACGTAACAATAAGGAGGGTGCTGCTGGCCAGGTGACCCTTCCATCCTCTGCACACTGGGCAGCTGTGCTGGTTCTCCTGGGCTGAGTTCACCTCCTTGCCAGGGGCTGTGTTTTGGATTTGTGCTGAACACGGGCTGATAACACAGAGATGTTGCTGTTACTGCTGTTACTGCTGTGTTTTGGATTTGTGCTGAACACGGGCTGATAACACAGAGATGTTGCTGTTACTGCTGTTACTGCTGTGTTTTGGGTTTGTGCTGAACACGGGCTGATAACACGGAGATGTTGCTGTTACTGCTGTTACTGCTGTGTTTTGGATTTGTGCTGAACACGGGCTGATAACACAGAGATGTTGCTGTTACTGCTGAGCAGTGTTCACACAGAGCCAAGGCCTTTCCTGCTCCCCACAGGGCCACGCTGGGGAGGACACTGGGGGTGATGGGAGGTGAGGGGACACAGCCAGGACAGAGGAGCCCAGTGGTCAAAGGGCTGTTCCAGCCCATGTAGCTGATCATCATCCTCAGTATCTAAGGCGGGGGAAAGAAGGAGGAAGGCTGGGGGCCCCTCCAAGGCTGGGCGTGATGGAGTTTTGCCTTCCCAGGGCACCATTCCACGTGATGGGGCCCTGCTCTCCTGGGGCTGCTTGAACACCTGGCCAACCGTGGGCAGAATGAATTCCTTCTTTTGCTTTGCTTGCGTGTGTGGCTTTTCTTTTCCAGCTTAAACTGTCTTTATCTCAACCCTTAATGAGCTTTCCAGTTTTTACCTCTCCAATCCTCCCCATCACTGGGAGAAGTGAGTGAGCAGTTGTGTGGCTGGGGCTCAAGAAGAGCAGCATTGCCCTGCTGGAGCCAGAGCTGTTACCTCCTCCTTGAGGCTCCTCTGGGAATGCCACAAGTGGCAAACAGGCAACTGTTCTCACTGCAGAACAAAGCCTAATGCCCTTCAAACCAGGATTTTGTGTTCACAGCACTGTCATTACCCAGGAGCTCACAGCCACCCCAACAGCCAAAAATAAAAATAAACAGGCCTGACCTAACTAGATACATTGACTTCTGATAACTGGTTAGTTATCAAAATAGCAATAATATTGTCATATACTGTCTAATATGCATTACTGCTGTCCCACTAGTTTTCTTAATTCCAGTGTATATGACAGAAATAATATGTATAAGTCATCATGAATAATGAAATTACTCGCTCAGCTTGGATGCCAGTTCTTGGAGAGCAGCTTCTTGGTCCTCACATATGCTTTTCAGTTGCTTGTTCTTCTCCTGAAGTTTAAGGAACTCCTTAAGACAAAACAAACAAAATAAAAGGAAACCAGATTATTCTCAGATTGTGTTTTCTCTACTGCCTACAAAGCTGCTCCTACTGAAGCTGATCTTGCTGAGAAAGCCAAGTGAATGAGTGATCCCTCACACTGTTAAGGTTCCAAAAGCAACCTGAACAGCAACTGCTCAAGATTAAACTCTCTTAGATCCCAAGAGATAAAGAACCATTTCTGCTCCTGTAGCCCACTCCAGGGAGAAGTTAAATCTGACTGGAGAGCCCAGGAGCACTGGGGAGCCATGAGTCTGGCCTACTGTGAGAAGACAGAGCCTTCAACACAACTGAGAAGGGAAAACAAGGATTTCATTTTTCTTTATCCAAAGTACTGAGTTCTGACCTGAGGACTAAATGGGGAGTAAAAAGCCCATTTTTTTTCCTCATTCTATTTGTGTGAATACATTAATGTAATCTTTCTTATATATTTGCAGAAATTCTTTAAAATACCATGTCTAAGTCCTTAACTAACTTTGCAGTCAATTTCTAAATCACTAGTCAAAATTTGCTGCAGAATTTACTTTCTTAAGGTTAACTATTTCTTGGGTCTCTGTTCTCAGATGAGACACAGTTTCCTTTTCCTTCTGAAGATCATCCTCTAGGGTTTGCCGCCACTCTTTTTCTATCTTCAAATCTGTTTCCAGCTGACGCCTGGAACAGGGGAAACAAAACAGAACAAAAATCACTGTGCACAACAGCATCACTTTTAAAAACAAACCTGGGTTTATTTCTGGGTGCAATAGACTATTATCATAATAAGCTATTAACTTACATGCTTCCTAAAACAGAAATAATGTGTCAATATAATGATATTTTAGGCATCAGTGTAAAAACAAAGCACTGTCACTCAGAAAATGCTTTTCAAAGTAAGTTTATTTAAAGGACTGGGAATATGACACAATTCTGAAGAGCTGACCTTTGAAATAAATGAGTAAGAGACGACTAACCACAAAACTCTGAAGTATTTTTAAAACATGCATAAGGCAAAGCCCCTTAACTTTATACAGCTTGTTTCTAAAATAAACCAAACCAACCAGCCACAGTGTCATTGGTGATGCAGGCAATCATTGCAGGTATTTCTGATAGCACAAAAGTGATTCAATTTTACACCCTTAGATGTGAATCTTCTATTTTAGACTAAGGTTTATGGCATTTTGAACAGAACTGAAGATAAAGGAGGAAGGACTTCAAATTACTTTTGATTGAGCTTTCTACACAGCTGAGGTTCAGCATAAAGAGGGAAATAGGTTCTATTGGCTTATCTGAACTGCAGTTAAAGGAATTAGGGCTACTCTGATAGAAGACCCATTCTAGCTGGAACTTTACTATTGGTTTCATGGAAGAGTTGGTGTTTAGAATGTTAGGGAGAAGCCAAAGGGTGGAAGCACACTGTTCAACCTTCTATATCTAAATTGTGCCAACAAAGGAAAAGAGGAAAAACAATCTCAGGGTATACATGCAAGGTCTTTTGATAGGAAACCTACATCCACATTAATTTTCCTGTTTTAAAAGCAAACCCACTTTTAAAGGAAAGACTTACATTTTGGGACACTACCTCAGCATCTGGCTGGAAAAGAAGTGAACATGACCTGGTGGTTTCAGAATTGCAGAATTCTAAGGCTGGGGTCTGAACTGTTCTTTTGCCCAAATCTGCAGAGGTGACTGTGGTAGTAAAGTGAACATTTGTCATGACAGTTGAACAAGTGGATTGACATTCAGAGTTTTGAGAGAAGCAGGGGAGGCCTAATAACTGGATTGGAAATCACTAATTTTAAGCCCCAACCTTTGTGCCAAAGACTTACTTAAGTAACTGATGTTTTATCCTCCCAAAGAGGGAAAAGGCCTGTCCTTACAGGGAGCTTCTAACATTACATACTGATTTAAATTAGTACTGAAGGATGGAACAGGAGACAGACTAGAGGGTTGGCTTTTACATCAGCTTTTAATTTTTATGACTCCACTGGACTTTCACTTTTTATTTTATTTCCTGTGCAGTGGAAGTTAAACCACTTCTACCTCATCCTTAAGCTGGATCAATCAAACTATTGTTGTGCCATTTCTGTTTAAGTCCACACTACTCCATACTTGTGGGCTTTGTTAAAATGTGTTTTACCATGACTCCACTATGTATTTTCCCCCTCCAGAATTAAGCTGGCACTTTTAGCCAAGAAATAATGCTGGTTTTCTCCTTCCTTTCAAGCTGTATGTCATTTTAGAGGCACCCAAAGCCAGCTTGGCTTCCTTGGAAGGACATATTTTCTTCTGCCTTGGCAGTACCTGACACGAAGATCTTTAGTATTTACATTCTGGTCAAAACCATTTAACAACAAGCAGCCTGTATTAGGACAGAGGACATATTGTAATGTAGAATGTTTACTGCCATGCATTTTTCCAAACAGGAAAGAAATACTCACAGCTGTTTCTCCTTCTGGGAGAATTCCTTCTGCAGGCTTTCAGATTTATTCACATATTCCTGTTTAAGTTTCTCATCCTCAGCCTCAGCCTCCATTTGAGCCTTCTCTGCTTGCTGCAATCTGGTGTAATTCAAATCAACTTTGGGTAAAACTGAAGCTAGAACTAGGGTGTAGAGGGTGAAGAAGACAAATAAAAGAAAAATGGGGAAATAGAAACATTTCTAAATAAAAACAAAGTTTGGGGGAAACTCACAAACTCAAACGAGAAATCCATAACAATGCCTAGAGAACTTAGCTCCTGGGTTTGCATACAGTAAGAGAGTAATCACTGGAAGTAATAACTGCTTTATTTTATGCTCATTAATAACAGGTGCCAAAGCATGAGACATCTTTTAGAATTGGAGCATTTAACTTGATGCTTTTCTTTTTCCTTTAGCATACGTTTATGTGTTATTTCTGAAGCTTTTTTTCCCCCAAGTAAATTCTGTAAAAGCACTTGGCTTGCACTAATCACCCATTAAGACAGGGCACAGCATGTGTTGTGCAAAAGAGCTCAAAACAATTGAGGCATAAGGTTGCATACAGAGCACTGCAAACAGACAGCAAAAAACTTGACTAGCCTAATACAACAAAATACACCCTGACAGGTCCCACTACACTGTATAGAACTACCTCAACTACATCAGAATTCATTTAAATAGTCTGTATTAAAAATAATGCATTCTTACACCGGTTAAAATAGCTCCATACTATAGACAAATCAAAATAATTAAGAAATGAGGGACTGTTATTTGATTTAATCTTTTCTTTCTGAATTCCAGGTTTGTTCAGCTGACACTCCCCTTGGAAGGCATTAGTTCACTGTGGTTCCTCTCTGGTGGATGCATTGTAACCAAAGTACATGTACTAAAAGGGGACTTGTGCTATGCCATGGTTCCACCTGTCTGGAGAACACAAGAGCCTGTAAAATCCCAGTGAATGTCCCCACCTGATGCACTGTGTGTCTGCAAAGCTGTCTCAAGGGCCTCTCAGGCAAAGGGGGGGAGAAATCAGTGAGATGGTTGATTTCTCACTTCCCAGCAAGTCACTGAACACAGAGCGACTCCCAACTCCCAGTGTCAGCTAAAAAGAAGATGTGTCAGCAATATGTCTGCATTTGTGCTTCTGCTGATGAAGTTGCACCAGAGGGAGTTTCCAAAAGCTGCTGGTAAACAAGTGAACAAGGCTGGAATTAAACCACCTTATCAAGGGTGCACTATCTCACTCAACTATCCCAGGGGCTTGAAGAATGCTCCCAGTCACATTTGCAGTGGTAGTGCACAGAGGGCCAAGCCATGGGAAGGGCAATATTGGGAAAAAGCAGGTCCCTCCCCTGTGCAGAAACTGACTGAAGCTACACAAGACATCAACACCAAAAGCATTCCCTCCTTAAAGCCTTCCTTAAATCACAAAATCAACTGCAGAGTTGTTTCCACAAGCAAGGCAGGAAGGGAGCTTGGTACCCACAAGCTGCAGCATCATTCCCAGGGCAGCACCAGGGCTGGCTGCACTGCTGAAATTCAGGCAGATGCTGAGCTGGCTGCAGTTTGCAGCTGGGTTGGGCATTCAGATGATACTGGAGCAGATATTTCTTTGCATAGATGACTGAGAGGTGGATAAGGCTCCCATTTCTGCCATGGTGGTCATGTTGTTCCGTTCAGCGTTTCTGGTTTGGGTTTTCTTTGAAGATGAAAGCTATTTATTTTTATTTTTCAGTAGCCAGCTCATGTTAAAGGTTCTGCCTCCGAACCAAGGAATAAGCTCCTGCATAACCATGCAGTAGAAACTCCTCCTCTATTATTGCATCCTGTCCCCACTTTTTCAAACACATCTCCTCCTGCTGCAGAACTCTAAGATCATTTTCCCAGCCAACTTCCACTACAAACTTCAGAGCAAACATCAGGGAGCGTATTAAGGGCAGTCAGCAGCCTAAACTCTTCTTTCTGCAGTGCAGGCAAGCAGCAGCTCACAGCAGAAATATGAGCTGTAAAAGCTGCCTGATGATGGCTGCAGGGAGGGAGAAGGGTTTGGGCACTACCACAGGTGTGGATCTCAGTGCAGACACAGCCAGGCAAGATGTCAGCTGACAAACAGGTTAGGCAGGTTCAGGATCTGGGCCCTAATTTTAAATCCTTCTCCCTGCTCCACCTCCCATGGCAGCTGTGCTAGGCAGGAGTCACAGCTACAGAATTTGCTGGAGCACTCTGTCTGCAGTCTCTCACCAATCAGGCTCCAAACAGATTTTCACCCCATGAGAACATTTTACCCCACATGACACCAGGGAGGTGGAACTGTGCTTCAGCTGCTGGGTGCCCAAAGGCTGTCACTCCCTCACTGCACACACAGAACACGGATGTTGACACCACCCTCCTTTCTTACACCCATCCTTCGGAGAGCTCAGCTCCCTCCCTCCACCTCCTGCTGCTCTGTTTTAGAAAACAGTGCTAGCTACAACCACAAAACCCAACAGAGAGCGTGCTTTTGGGATAAATACAGCCCAAAAGTGAAAGGAATAAGCAGGGGAGAAGGGAAGTATTAGCCAGAAGGGATACTTTTTAAGTCTCTTAGTACCAAAGAACCGGAAAACCACTAATTAGAAACAAGTGTCATGAAAATGTACAGTCAAAGTAAAGATATCTAACCTCTTAAAATAAAATTTGACAAAGAAGTGATTCAATAGCATTAGAAAACTAGCTTACATTTGCTTAATAATAGTGCAGTAATTTACTTTTTTTTTAGGAGGGATAAAGTGAGATCGGAGATGCTGTTCTTTCAGAACACAAACCAGAACCCAGCTACGATCAGTTACAGTGCAGGATTTCTAATACCACTTTCAAGTTTGAATTGGAAAATTCTGAAGTCCTATTTTATCAGCAATTATTTCAACACAAGAGATCTGGAGGAGCTTTCAGAATGATATATCCTTGACAAGTTTGTACTGGTGCTGAGCCTCATTGCTGGCACATTTGACGAATGACATTGCAATAGTCCTAGTTTGAGTTAACAGATCTTTGTCACTTCATGAATGCAGTGGACAAAAATCAAAGACAGATGAAGGCAGCAAAACAGTAAAAACAAAAATTGGGATAAAAGGATAAAAAGAAAAAGAAAAAAGAGGAAAAAAGGATGTCAATAAAAGAATATTCATGTCACTAATTTTTTTAATACATAAGCATGTTTTTCATAATCAGATTTAAATGAAAAAAAAGACATGTCAAACACCAACATGACAGGGCTCATGGATATGTTATATTTTACAATTAGAAAGATCAATGTTGCATATAAGGCCACTAAATTAAAACATGTGAATCACATCTTAATATTATGCACATGCAGTCTAACCATAATGTAAATTTATATTCTGGAATTTTAGTCTTTCACTTTTCAACCTTTCAGCGTGAAAACTCTTCAAGTCTTTGATATAATGGCACTTCCAAAGCAATGGACAACAATTATAACAGCTTCAGCAAACAACCAGTGATCCTTGAAGGCATTAATGTTTATATTAAGCATATGCTTAAGTATAAGCCAGATTAATGCTTCAGTTTCTATTGCATTTCATTCAGGTGGGGAAAAAAAAAGTAGGCAACAAGGAATCAGAATTTTGCAACAACAACTTTTGATATCAGCACAAAAACCTAGGACCAGAGGAAAGATGGTAGAGGAAGAAAACTGAAAGATTAAGTTGGTATTTAAGGTATGTTTGTCAAAAAGAAAAAAACCAGTCCAGCAGCAAAGCAATAATTAGAAGTTTCAGGAATGTTTGGTTTAAATGTTCTAGCTGAAAATTACATTTCAATGACAACTGTAGGAATGCAGTAAGATGTCAGGGGGTGGAGTTGTGAATGAAGAGAAACAAAGATGAGGCTGTACCTTTGTTCTAGTTGTTTCATAGTTGCATTAATTTGATTGGTCTTATCCTCTAATCGACTAATTATTTCATTCTTTTCTTTCATAGCATCTTCAGAAACCTGTGTTACAAAAGAGATCAAAACTGAAATTGGTATAATTGCACCATTACCTTGTGAGGGCTTTTTCTTCAGTACCTAAGGAGCAAATGGTAAAAATGGCTTCAAGTTTTGATTCTCTTTAAGGACTGCCTTCTAAAAACCCTTGAGGACAGTACGTAAAATCTTGTGCCTAGAAAATTTGTAGTGTTATACTTTGCAAGTGTAGATGCTATTTAATATTTAATAAGTATAAATGTTCCCCTTCGATTTCCTTCCTTAGTTAATCACTTTAGAAGTCCACTTAAATTCCCTGATCAAGTAGCCCATCAGAACCTTACCAGTGAAGAGCAAAGAGCTTAGGCCAGAAAAAAATCCCCAAGGTTCTCCTAGAAATCAACCTCCCCCAGATCCTAACATTGGAGAACGTTCTCTCTCATTATTTTTCTCTCCAGCTCTATTTCTATTTCCCATCCTCTGGTCCAGTTTCCTCACATTTGCAGATGGGAAACTAGAATCCTTTGTCCATCACTTCAATTATCTCTCTGCTGCATCCTAATTATTTTCCCCTCATTCTGCCACAGATTTGACTGGTTTCTTGTGCTGGTTTTCATAATTTATTCCCTACATCAAATTCATGTTTTGCATAAATAATTCACTGCTATTTGGTCATTTGTTAACTGCATTCGGGGTCCCTGAAATCCACATTCTCCCAAAAAAGGCATTTCATTTTTAAGAGATTTTCTTCATTTGTTAACAGATTTCAAAATAACCCCAAAACTGTAATTAGCTTTTTCCATTTGACATATTCTTGTCTTCCTTTCCCTACTTTGGAAGGTCAGGGCTTCTCTTCAACTCCTCACTATGTGCCTACATTCTTCTGGTTTTTCTATACAACACAGGCCAAAAACATATCCTTGGTCCAGTACACTATTAGTCCATTTCACATAGGATATTATTAGGCCATGATCTTATCCTCATGCTCTTTTCTTCCCTAAACCCAGTAAGTGACTGCCTTAAGAACTTCTTTGTATGAAACTCTGATTACACAGGTAACGGTCCAAAATGTCAAGCTGACCTAAGAAGCACAAGGAAACCAAAACTCCAGAGAACAGCAGCATCCAACTGACCAGAATGGTAATAATGCCTTTCTCTCTGGGTGATCCTTTCAGCAGTTTAGCAGCAGATTGTCCCTTTACCTGCAGCTTTTGGTACATTTCCACGTTAATTGCTTTAACTTCATCAAGCTGCTGCCGCAGGCCGATCAGGGTGTCCTGCTTCTCATGGATATCCTTCTCCAGCAGCTTCATGGCAAGCTCTATCTCATGTTTCATGCTAACCTGAACCACCAGCTCATTCTCCATATCCTATAAAACACAAGCACGACGCAACACAAAGGACTGAAATCATTATGGAATTCTTTTTTTCTGTTTTGAAACTCTAACAGAGCTGCAGCACCACCTGTTTTGCCACTTCAGAAATTCTGCCCCTCTTTACCTCTGTGAGTTATCCCTAAATGTTACACCCATATACCAACTGACCAATGGGGCTTTTTAACTTTGGGAGAAGGTAACTCAGATTACAAGAAATTATCCTGCCAATGTTGTACAAAGTTGCCTAAGTATTAATTACAGAAATAGAACTGAGTTATTTGTATTTTCACAGGAAAGATTTAGCATCGATGGAGAGCATACAGTATTGCTAAAAGCTCACCTAAAAATTTATCAAAGAAAAACGTGGTCTTTTTTTTTTACTGTTCTTCAGCAATATTCCTATAGAAATATTGATGCTCTGTAAAAATTCCCTTTTTACTATGGGCAGTCAGACGAAAAGGCCAGTGAAGGAAATGAAAGGCAGCATGTAAAGGCAGCAGAAGGGGAAGCATTCCTCCCGTGGCAGGGAACACTCACCTGCCGCAGCTGCGCCTCCTCCCGCAGCTGCCTGCGAGCGTCGTTGTACATCTCATCCAAGCCCTGCCTCGAGTGCTTGTATGTCTGGAGCTCTGCTTCCACATCCACTTTGGTGGCCTACAAAGACACAGAGGTTCTGCCTTTCTTCATCAGAAGTTCTGCAGTTTAATGGCATCAATTGAACATTCGTGGGGAATATGAAGAAAAACCTCCAAACACATCCTCCAAGCACAGGACAAACATGGAAAGAGCTGTTTCTGCTCTGTGGCCGTTGGTTTGATGATGAGAACTGAGTAACAGCAGCCAAATGAACATCTATACTGCAGTACTGCCCTCCTTTGGTGTCACTTGAACACACTACCTATGCGTATGGTTGTAAAACAATCTAGTGTCCTGGAATTTTAATTTACCTATGCCACCTAGAAAGCTCCACAGATTTAATAAGCCCTTCCCCTCATAAAAGTTGTTTCAGATTTGGACAAGTTAAGCTCACTTGAAGTTGAAATGTACAAGCTTTTGAACAAAAATTAACCACGTTATATTACAGAATTAAAAGTGGTAAAACAAACATACCTCTAGATGATGCTGTGTTTTCATTAAAATCAGAGTATTTTCACTCCTTAATTGATGGTTTTCTTCCTGAAGTTTAATTATATTGTTTTTTGCTATTGCTAACTGAAAAGAAACAAATTAAAAAAAAAAGAAAAGCACTGTAACTACTTTTGTGAGCAGAAATAAGGAAAAAAATGTTCTGATTAAAGCAAGACCAAGACATTCCCTGCTCTATTCTCCCTGTCTGCCAAACAGAGGATTAGGTGTCTTTAAAGAAAGCCTGAAGCTCCTGGTTTTAATAAGAGTCACTTTCATTACACAGCAGCAGCATGTTCAGGACGCTTCACTGTTTCATGACTGGTGAAGAATGTGCTCTCTCTTCACTGCTCCATTATGACTTAAAGACCCTCAATTCTCTTTCCTCATCCTCAACTTTTCCTTTCCACATGAACACTTCAAGTTCATCCAGTTTTCATTTTCTTTTTTGGGAATCTTCATATATCATATGGAGCAGCTTACATAAGAAAGCCTCCCCCATATGAAAAACAAACGTATTTATAAAAGATGACACTACCAAATTGGGCCCTACAGTATAGAGCTCCATGTCAGAATTGTCAGCCAAAGGATCAAAACAGGTGGATAGTTGGGCTGAAGGCTTATAAAGGAACCAGAATATGCTGAGAATTAACACTCAGAAAAAATGTTTTCACTCTGTCTGGCTACATTTTTCCCAGAGTGAGCTAGCTGTCCCTTCAGCAGCTCAATTTAGAGTTTTCAATTTTCCACTTCATTAACTAAAACAGATGCTCTCTCTTATAAAGCTAAAAATATTGGAAACTAGTCAAGCATCAAAGATAACCAGAAACATAGGCTATAAACACAAACCCAGAAGCAGACAAGTCTAAAAGCTGTAGATAAGCATCCAGTAAACAAGCAAGAAACATTCCTTTGGCTAAAGCTGAGAACTGGAACAGAAATTGCTTGGTGAACTACTTTCTGTCTCTTTGTAGCAACTGGTGTCAGCCATTCTAGACTAGTCATCTGCACAAATCAGACTGACAGCTGGCACTGAGAAAGGATTCTCTCCTCATTTTGTCTAAAGTTGGAAATTGCAATGTTCTACAGAATTAATGTACTGATGCTAGAGGCTACCTGGCAAGCTGACTTCAAATCCCTGCAGCTGCTGCCCCTCTTCTTTAGCCCAAAATAAAGGTATCTGAACATATTACACAGAATTTCCATGGCTTAAAATAATGTAAGTATATTTAGTAAAACAGTCTTTCAGAGAAAATAACATGCTACACACAATGAAAATAAAAAAGTACCTCTTCAATCAGTTTAGTGTTTGATTTCTCCAGTGAGTCAACTCTTGCATGTAGACTGCTAACTGTGCTACTGAAAGGGAAAAAGAAACAATGGTATTGAAGATCACATCCACACTCATTCAACCAAACTCAAAAGCTTTCATGGCAGGTACAGTGATTAAGAGCTGTGAGGTTTGTTCCCATTATTTGAGGTTTTCCTAAAGACACAAAAATGACTCTCCTTTGTTGAACTCTGTATACTTCTTTCCAATTCCCAATGTCACCCCTGTCACTTAAACTCCTGCTTGGCTATAACTTCCCATGCACTCTCCCTTTCCTTTATCCTCACAACTATATTGCATCCAAAAGATAAATTAGTTCCCCCTATAGAAAAAAACCATTCTCTAGATTCTCATCCTCCAAAATACATTTCTTTATAAAATCATTTGTTTCTCTGCATTTTTTCAGATTTGTCCTCAGGCTTTTTCTTCATGCCTTTTGACTTCATTTAGGAGTCTCACCACAGTTTTATTGCCTTTTATTACCTTGTTGCTCTTTATAGTATCAAACTACACCCAGGCATTTTCCATAACCTGATTGCCTATTTCTGCAGGAAGCACCTTTTTTTTTAGGCTGCACTTCACACACAGGGAAAGAGAAAACCTATTCTGTAACACCATTTACTTTTTCACATATTTCTCTGTGGTGTCCTCAGAAGTTGCCAGTTCATTAGGAACAGCAGGGCAGAGAGATTAATGCATTCTAGGATGTCCAAAAACAAACAGCTGAACTGAAATAAAACAGGAGAGTTGCTGAATCACTGATCTGGCAGGAAATTCTATGCATAGACCAGTGTACAAGAAAACACAGAGGCTCACCTGGATAATGACATTGCACAAACACTACTGCTTTTAATTGTGATAGCTCCTTTCTCCTCCTTTACTTTCATTTTGCTCATATTTGGTGTGCTCAGCTGTCCTGTGCTGTTGAAGGTTTCTGCTCAGTGACACCATTTGAGAGCAGAGCATCCTTACTCCAACAGGAGCCTTATAGTAACCAATGATCCAGATTACCAAATTTAAAAGATTATTACATCTCAAAAAGGATCTAGATCAGCTGTGCTACAGATTCTACAGAAGTTCTTTCTGGCTTTCTTGTTCAGTTTTGGTTTGTTGGGGTTTTTTAGCTTTTCAGCTCCTCAGACTGTTTAATTTTGTACAATAGTCCTCAGAGAATTTAAATCACTGTTCTTGTATTTGCACAGTAACAAACACAGTGGTGGGACTAGGTTTGTTCCATCCAGCAAAGTAAGAGGGAAATGCTGCTTTCCTGAAAATTGTTTCAACAGGAACCACAACCTACCACATGTAAGTAGCTTCTAGCAAGCAATGAGCTTATTCAGTTTCAGTCCTAGGCATTAAAGCCACAAACTAAAATATTCTGAAAGGCAAAGAAATAAAAACATACAGATTCACCAGAACACTCAAAACCACTTTTGCCAAACTGCTAAATAGAACCCAGTTAGAATCCAGAACAAGCTTTTCATTCCTGTGAAGTTATGAACCATGAGGACCTTCATCCCTTTGGCCTGTTGGTTTTGTGTTTCTTTGAAGAACAAAGGTTTTGACTGTCCAAAAGCATGAAAACTGACACTTCCTGAGTCTCTCCAGAAGAGTGTCTTTCCCTACTTCACTAAATATTCAGTCCAAACATGAGAATTTGCAGCTCTTTCTCTGAAGTTCTCTCACAAAGCTGTGGTACAAAAGGCATTTACCTGTGAGCCTGGCCTGACACCCACACTTCAAAGTAATACTTACTTCAGTTGCCTGTTTAGTTCCTCAACATAATTCTTTTGGTCCAATATTGCAGCAATCTGTACATTTCTAAAGCAAGCACAAAATAAAATTGACTTGATCAAAATTATGTACTGAAAACTATGGACTGAATATATACATATTTATCATATGCAAATGTCCATCTCAATTGTGTTTTTAAAAAGAAAGGAAGCAACTTCATCTCACACTCATGAAGGCAACAACATGTGTTACATCAGTGAGACACAAAGAAATCCAATGCTTTAACTGCAAACAGTTTCTCTACATGAAACATAACATACACAGTCTAAGAAGGATAAGGATGTTTATTTACTCTGCCATAACTCTGTTTCTTTGAAATTCTGACTAAATCCCAAGCTGAGGGCTTAAAGGTCTGCAGGTTCCTTTTCAGTGCCACCTGGCAAGCCTTCACGACTTGGAGGCAGTAGGTGATGCTGCTGAGGTTTGGTTCAGACTGCAAATATCCTTCCAGCTAACTAATAACACAGAACAACACACTGGGGCATTTTTCTCAGGATCAGAAAATTTCATCTTTAGGGAACCTGACTTATTTCTGAAAGAACAGGCCCAAAACAAGAAATCATTTGTTGACATGCAAGACAGGTATTTTGTGAGGACATACCTTTCTTTACCCCCAATGTCATCATCACTCTTCAAATACACAGAGAAATCGATCACCCCAACCTAGGGGAAAGCAAAGGTACAGTTTCATATCATACAAATAAGTGCTGTCGATATTTACAGCCCTGTATTTATGTAAGTGATAAAATCTCAGTTACAGCATTTTTAAGATTGATCCAGTTTCAGCTAGAAGCTGGAAAATCTGAACTATAACACTTGAAACAAGATTTTACTAAGTTTAATATTTATTTGGTTTATATAATGCTCTCCTATCAGGATCTTGCTTGTTCTTTCCATGTCTTTTCTAAAAGGTCTCTTCTCCAACAACTTTTTAAAAACACGTTTTTCTTATTAAAGCAAAATACCATCTCTAATAAATAAGGTAAAATGTTCTACCTATAAAAGTTACTTTATTTCACTTCACTGCGGCTGTGTAAACACATTTCACCATCGAGCAGCACTTTTTAAACATACCAAAACTAAGCTCCCAGCTGTGACTTCCATCAAGGTCCAGAAGTTTGCCTTTCTGCTCAATAAAACCTGCTGCTTCTCTGAGAAGTTGCCTTCTGTATACTACTCTTCACAAACAGAATTATTCTGGACATTTCACAAATGTCAGGTTTGGACACGCTGCAATCAGAATCTCATCTGCACAGCCACTACTACCTTCTCAAACTGAGTTTTCTCTCTCATGCAGCAAGGCCACCCAGTGATAACAGAGGTGGAGCTAGCAACAGATTTTGTGGTCTATAATACACATATTTAATTCTCAACACTAAGAGCAAGCTGACAAGTTTTCTGAAATACAGGCCTGTCAATGTTATATGTTCTCTTACACAAGATCAGTACCTGAAACTAACACTACACAGTAACTAGAACAAACAACTGAGGACAGGTTAACCACGTGATTCAGCACACACCCCCAATTAGCTCTAACTTCTCTTTCCCAGAGGAACTGTTTTCTCATCAAATATATGAATACAGTAATAACCACTTAAGCTACTATGATTTTTTCCAAAGAAGCTGAAAAAACCCAGTCAGGGCTAAACAAAGTCTACATTTATTTACAAATACCTGTGCATCTGCCTTTAAACAGACTCTGTTAATAATTTCTAGGAAAAGATCAGGGTTAAAAGTCGAAGTCCATTCAAAGCAGGAAGAATTCCAAGTCTTGCTTTGCAGAATCAAAGCAGTCACCCTCTTACGAGGTCATCAGAGTGTTTGTTTCAGGGCCCTGTATCATTCCTGTGATGTTCCAGAACCACCATAAATGAACCAAGCAGGGTAAACTCATCATGGAACTACACTTGTCCCACAGAGGAAAAGGATGGGTCACACAAGGCAGATGGAAAGAACTCTGCCACAGCTGCTCCCATTTGAGGACAAAGCACAAAACTTCACCCTTGCACTCTGACCATTATCTCCATTTAAAGGTCTGACCCCACTGACAATGAGGTTAAGGCAACAGCCCCACAGATCCAGGAGCTGGATCATCACACCCTGAACAGTCTCCAGTAGGATTTCTAACAAGGCACCACTCCAGAGTAAGGAAATTCACAAACAGAAGAACAGAAAACTTGCATGGGTTGCATGTACATTCCTTTGCCTGGATGGACTTACTTGTGAATCCAGGTCTTCTCCCTTCACACACAGGTTGGCATCAATCACATTCAGCCCAACTAAGAGCCCAACAATAACTGCTCCTTCTTCCTCCATCATTAGTGCATGATACTCATAAAACTCACTGTTGAAGGAGAAAATTCCATCTTACTGGTATATTCATTATATATACATCCAATAAATTAATCATAAGTGACACACACATCTCAATTCTCTCTTATTGTAGCCTTACTATGGCATCCTTAAAGATGAACTGGGCCTGCCTACACTCTCCCCTCATAAATATTTAAAAATTCAAAGTGCATGGTTTGTCTCAGAGGCTATTAAAAACAAGGATACTGCCTTAGGCTCCAGGTGGCTGGAACACTGGGGGGAGGGTGACAAGATTTACTCTGACTGTAAACGAAAACAAACAAAAAAAAACCAAACACAAAAGGCTCTTCCCTACACCTGCTCTTAGCCAGTTTTGAAGAGGATACAGCAGCAAAGGATGTTTGGCCACACTGAGTCAGACAACTCTTAAGTTGTTAAGAAGCATGGCAAGCAATGCAAAAGAAGAATGGCAAAATAACTGCCCTTTGTGAAAAAATGCCTGGAATTTAGTGAATACATTCTTGAAACTCAAGGACCCAAGGAAGAGACGATATGGATAAATGAGAAACACTAAAGAGCAGAAACACTAAAAAGGTTTTTAAAATATAAATACTGCAGTAAACAGAATATCAGCACTTTCTTCTCCTTGCACTTTTAAAATAAATTTTAGATTCTATGAAACAAACTGTCTTTTCACTGGAGGAGTCCATAGTTGCTGAACACCAATGACATCCTGACACACCAGTGCTATCTAGGCACAAAGTCAGTCTTAAAAACATGTATAGCTTATAAAACTGAAATGAAGAAGTATCTTTCTCCATCTGTGCTTTAATTACTCCATCAGACAGGAGAAGTTATACTAGAAGAGAGCACTGCCAGTGTTAGAAGTGTGAAAGCAAGGTCCAAAGCAAGAGCCCTCCTTTCAAAGGCAGCTCAGTGGAAAGGCCACACATGGGAGGGATGAAGTCACCTCCTCTCCGGAGTTATTCTGCACAGTGGGGAAAGGCAGGATTATCTTTTAGGACACTAAACCTCTAAAAATAAATTGCAACCAAAATCTAATGAACTGTTTACCTGAGGAGGTCTCTCTGAATGATTAAACAGCGAAGATAATCGGCCATTTTCTTCTGCATCAGCGCCAACCGCAGCCAGGCCCGGGCACGGCCCAGCGGCGTCCTGAAACAAAGGGCATGAAGACAAACAGTCCCAAATTAACAACATGCTGATTAACTCATGGTCTTTAACACCTTATCAGTCTACTGCTGGAGCAATTGCTGCTTCTGAAGGGGGATTTTAAACTATTAGTTGAGCATCACCATCTGGAAAGCCATAATGTTCAGGCCTTGACTCCAAGCTTTGGGCTGACAGGAAGATTTTCAACTACTCAGCTGAGCTTGGGAGCAGACCCTGGAAAAACAGGAGTATAGAATGTACAGGAGTCTGATCATCTTGATAAAGTCCTGCTTTCTGCTGAAGTAAAATGTTTGCAACAGTTGAGACTCCTTTCTGCAATTTGTTTATTAAGAGTTGAGGGGAATTGCAAGAAAATGAACCAAGTGCCCACCACAAGCCACCGTGGCAGCCTCCCTTCCCAATTTTTCTGCTCTCTGGCTCTACCCAACACTTGCTCAATCCTACCTTGAATTGTGTACAAATTCAGTGCTATCTTAGGAAGACAATGCAAAAAGAGATGAAGACATATGTAACTGGTAAACACTAATATCCAGTAAATTACACCTGGACCTTTAGAACTTCCTCTTCTAGTGCTTGCATACTTCTAAGTGACAAGCACATAACTGAAACAGAAAACCCCCTCACAAGTTGCATTAGGACAGGACAACAGTAACACACTTGGCAAAGGTTATGACTTCCTCTGGCCTGCCACAAGAGTAAATAATAATTTACATGCCTGTGTGCTTTAGATAATGTCTGAAGCTGTACATTAGAACCTTTATGCTGCCATACACCAATCAGTGTAACCAAGCCCTTTTGGAATGTCATGTATAGACAGTTATAAAGCTAAATACAAAAGCAGAGCGCAGTGGAATGGGAGGAGAATAAATTCACACCTGAGTAGGACTCTGCAGGCAAGAATCTCAAAAGCTGCCTAATTCTTTCCTCTTTGGTATGTCACCCTTTGGTTTGATAGAGCCTTTGCTGACTACACTCATTGTTTGCTGCAGTTCTAGACTGCAGAGCAGCTGATATACAACCTGCTCCTTTTGGCATTGTTGTCATCCATCTTCCATTAGTTTGTGCTCTCCCCCAACATCATGTGCTAGCTGTTCAAAGGCTTGATTAATGCCAAAGGAAATCATGAGACACCTGCAGATTCTCCATCAGGTCCTTTATTTTCCTGCTGCATTTTACCAATACTACTTACTTAAGGCCAGGCAAATCTCTGACACTTGCTGCTATTTCCTCAGCTTCTGGATATAATTTCTCCACAAGTTCCAGAGGACCCCAGATGGTTTTATTGTAACTTAGAAAGGATTTTCTTACTATGAAAAGAAAAATCAAGTAACTGAATTAATTTAAATTACTGCAGCAGCTTCCTTCATAATATCTGGTGTGTGAAAGGGTTAACTGCTGAGTCCACAGTTCAGGATAACTGAGACACTGGTCAGCACACCAGCATCCAAAGCCAACTCCCAAATTACTCTGCTGTGAATATAAAATTGATATGCTAGAAAAAAATTAATATAAAAAGGATGTCTAGCTAAAAATATACACTAGATACATACATGCAGGTGGTAGACCCTGGACCACTTACAAACAAATGCTGTACAAAGGGACAAGTTGGTAAATGTGGAAATATATGTGGTGAAGAATTAATAATTACACTATTCATTATAAAAGGTGACCATTTACACATTTTTCTCAATTCTTTATGCAACATGACACATTTTTTTTATCTACTTCCAGAAAGAAAGGAAGAAAAATGGCATGTTTGGGGTGAGAAATATGCAGCTAGACTAATTTCCACACCTTTCAGGCCATGCTTCAGGCAGTGCTCCATGACAACAAAGAACTGCTGCAAAGGTGGGTAGTCAGAATCCAGAGTGCGCCCAAAGCTCAAGGCTGATTCAATGAGTCCTTTGATACTCAGTTTAGCCATGTTCAATAAATTTGCTCTTTCTACAGCTGTAGGGTCCTTTACAGCTAAGACAACAGAGAAAAAAAACATTATGGTTCAAGTTTTAGGAGTGCCACAAAGAAATATAGTGCTTCATGTCCACCTTGTCCAAAGAAAAACTTACCTTAACCTAATAAACTCCACAGAACAAATTCAGTAGGTGCAATAAAGCACCATGTCATAGAAAAGCACCCAATCCAAAACACATTCTGTTTTAACAGGTGAATGAAAACCTGAGGCTGGGATGTCAGTTCTTAGGTACCATGTTGTCTCAGAAGCAGCCAAGCCACTGCAATTGAACACAGCACCTCTGCTGCACTCCCAAATCTGCTGCATGGCTGCAACCAGTGCCCCTCCCGTGGTATCAAAGCAGCCTTCCTATTAATTTATGGATTTATTTGGTGTATTACAGCCTCCCTACAGAAGGAGACATCATCCTTTTTATAGATTATCACTTTCCACTGTAGCTTTAATTGCACAGTGACACAAACACATGCCTTCCTTCTCAGGCTGTACAGAGTCTCTGCCACTAAACCAGGAGCATTTTCTGGAAAATGCCACATACTGAAAATTCAGTTTCTTGTCTAGCCACAAAGTATTTTCTACACAGAAAATCTTAAGAATTAAAGGTTTTGCTTAAACTTGAAGTTTTTGGTAAACATTAGAAAGTGCACACTGCAAAAATACATTTGAGGATTAAATCTAGTCAGTAAAAAAATCCATAGCTTTTTACAATCATCTTAGTCTGACAGAATGGACAAGATTCCTCTTCTCAGATCTCCTGCTACTGATAACAGAGTGCTCAGGAAATTCTTAAGCTTATTTTAATTTATAATGAAGCAATTCAAATATTGAGGCCAGACCCTATTTTCTCAGAAACAAAACAAGCCTGTTTATCCACTAACATCAAAGTAGCCAGGAAAGAAACAAAAGAGTTGATGACTTACTGTTTAATTAAATCCAACAAGTGAAGTAAAAAACCAAACTTTTTTTCCAAGACATTGAGACATGGGTGTCAGAATATCTAGAAAGACTTGCATGTGAGGAAAAAAAAGTGAGCCTGTTCCTTTGCAAAACTGAATATTGGTATAGAACTGTTTGCACATCAGAAAGCACAAAGAACCCAAATCATCATAACAGATGGATATTTTCTCAGTTCCTCAACAGCAATGAAACGACTTGTCTCATTTCCTGCAGACTTTAGGTATTTAGGGACTAGATATTAGAAATCCTAAAAACTGCTTTCTAATATTCTGTTTCCCTAGTTGCCTGCCAAATACCCAACTACCCTACTACCACGAAACATTATTGAAGTCTGCTTTCTAGGAAAAACAGTGACTGAGATTATGTACCTGTGACAGCCTTAAAAACTGCTTTTATAGTTCCCCAGAACTTCAACAGAAAAGCCCAGAAGACAGAAAACAATCAGATAATGAGAGACAGGGCTCTGGCAAAACTGTACCCAGCCGGCAGCCACAGCTCACTGCTTTGTCTCTTCCTTCCTTCCTGCTCAGCTGCTGGGGACTGAGCAGCCCTACCAGGAGCAGCACCAGCACAGCATCCCCGGCTGGAACAGGTGAGGGCTTGCAAGAACAGCAGCCTTTCTGCTGGCAAAGCAGACATCCTGCTCTTCTATTAGCTTTGCTACTGACAGTATTAAATATAAGCGGCAGTGTACAAAACGCCTTGCTCAATGCAGGCTTCAGGTGCGTAGCTCTCCCTTGCTATATACCCTACCTATTTCCCCAAAGGCATCGTGAAAATTCCTTTGTCAGCTGACCTCATTTTGACTTCTGGAGCTGATCCTCCTCAGAGAGACTTCTATATCTGCTGTCCTTTTACTTATCTGCCCTCTTGTCATTTCACCTCTTTCTGAAGCGAAATGCATTTTAGGTCTGTTTTAAAGTGTGGTCTACGTGCATGTTTTCTTCACCTGCTTCTTAAAAAAATAAATGATAGACACGTTTTCTAAAATTTAAAA
This sequence comes from Nicator chloris, assembly GCA_013400495.1. NCBI lineage: Eukaryota > Metazoa > Chordata > Aves > Passeriformes > Pycnonotidae > Nicator > Nicator chloris. Next base: position 164,367 of record WAAE01006983.1, read on the forward strand.
TCAAGATTTAGAATTTAACATGGCGTGTGAAATCCTAAATCCTAGCTGCTGCTCGGGTGCTGTACGGGCTATTACAGAGAGCGGAACAAGCTCTGCAGGGCTCTTCTCCCCGAAGCAGCAGCCCCCGAAAGGTCTGTTTGCGGGTAACACTGCTGCCGGCAGCATCACCGGCTCTGAGCGGCGAGGCTCGGCCCATGAGGCGGCACGGCTCCCCGGCTGGACGAGCAGCCGAGCCCCGGCCGCAGAGATGGCTGTCCCCCGGCCGCAGCGATGGCTGTCCCCCGGCCGCAGGGATGGCCCGTCCCCCGGCCGCAGCGATGGCTGTCCCCCGGCCGCAGGGATGGCTGTCCCCCGGCAGCAGGGACGGCCTGTCCCCCGGCCGCAGCGATGGCCTGTCCCCCG
>WAAE01006983.1:165296-194815 GCA_013400495.1 Nicator chloris
CAGCTCGGGCACCGACCCCGGCCCTATCGCCCTGTCGCGATAGCCCCCCCGGCCCGGGCACCACCGCCTGGGCACCGGCCGCGCCGTCCCCGGCCCCAGCTGCCCACCTGGAGAGCAGCATCGGGGTGGGCAAGAGCGCCAGCGCAGCACTGGGCACGGGAAGCCTCGGACAGGAGCTAAGCACAATCAGGCAGCACAAACTTAAGACTTCTCTACCCTTCTCTTGTAACATAAAGCTTCAATCCCTAGCATTTATTCCAAATAATAATTCTGTAGCATTGGATAACGTATCAGAACAAATAATATTATTCTAGAAAAATCGGTGAGTTTAGTACCTTCAAAGGTAACTGCTGTAAATGAAAACCAGTATTAAAAAAAGAGGTCAGTTTTTGGGGTTTTATTTCAAAAAACCCTAGAATGTGAATGTGGCTAGAAAAGAATCAAAACACGCTGAGCTGTTTATCACCAAGTATGTTTGTCACACCTCAGTTGATGCTTACTGCATCCTAAGCACTACAATACACTTTACTGAATAATTATTCTTCCCTCTCACCTTTTTGGGCAAGGTTAACCAGCAACCTCTAAAATAAAAAAGTGTTCTTCACCTTGCCCAGCTTCAGAGACTGCACAAAACAGCATGAAGGGTGTCACTGCCTGGGCCTGGAAGGACCAAAGGACAAGGGCAATACAGGGACAGAACACAGCCCATGGTGACAGGGACACTTCTTTATAGCCACTTCTTATATCCACCATTCCCACCTCTTACAAGGAAAAAGGAACCTATACAGTTAAACATTAAACAATTCTAGAACCGTCACACTGATCCTGCTAGTCTGGCATGAAACAGCTTCCTTTTTTTTTGTTTCGTTTTTGGGAATCCCAGCAACACATAACACAGTAGGCATGCATCTGCATGTTTTCCAGCAGCATCAACGGCTGCTCCTGCATGAGGAACCTGTTTTAAAGGCAGCACACAGAAGAAGTGATCTTTTACTGCTAGGGGATACTCACCTGCCAGGTATATTCATTGAAACACAGTGTTTCAGAGAATCACATCTCAATTTTTTTTGAGACTACCAGGGCAAAGCATGGTTTCAGCTGTAGACTGCTGCTCAGTCTAATTTTTACCACATGACAAGAAGGAAGGATGTGTTTTGTAAGTGGATAAGGAAATGTTCTTTTGTTTGTTTCTCATGCAACTTCATGATGGCATGGCAATACCTCTCATCTATTTATTAAGTTTTTAATAGCATGCAACCCATTTCCTGGATATGCATTACTTGGCATAAGAAAACAGATTAGTGAAATCTTAAGAGCTTTCTACACATAGATCCTAAACACAGAAAGAAAATCTCTTCTAAAAAAGTATTCTGATGTCACTACTATAATAAAGAGCATATTTTATCCTATTTTTTCATCTTTTGAAAGACCCAGTGCATAGGCACAGTTGATGAAGCATGTATTTTCACCTGAAAAAGGATATCCTGTCAACTTTTCAAATTATTGTTGTACTGTTCTAAATATTTGCCTTGTATAAAGCAAAGTATTAACAAAGTAGAAACAACTTTAACGAAACCAACAGCAAACTTTTATTATTTCCAATATTACAAAAAGTTAAGGAGCAGTTTAAAAGAGTGAAAATGCCTACATTTAACAAGTTTGTCTGCAAATGTATGCACACAGCTACTTGACATTGATCCAAAAGAAAACAAATGCTAATGATTCTGAAGAATCAAAAAAATTGATGTTTCCACCAGCAACCTTGGAAAGAAACTTCTCAGTGTCTTCGGGCTAGAATATGAGGTAGCATAAAGAGACTAACTTGATCTCTCAAGTAAAAGGTGTTTTCTGTTGTTTATATGCCATCATCTCTAAAAAATAGAACCTGAGCATGTAAACTTCTTGGTCAGCAAGGCACATGTCTAGTTTCCTGGGAAATTTGTGAAGACTACAGATCAGATCAACTGAAAACAAGTTCTACAATGAAGCATTTCGCTTCAGATTGATCTGCTGAACACATTAGTTAATAGGGGATTAAGTGAATCAGCATCACATTTCTTCTTGATGTATGCAAAATCAAGAGATTAGAAATATCATCAAGGGATCTTCACATGAGAGGTTAATTACATTATGTATATGACTATAAAGACTTCAACATTTTTAAGAGCAGGAGTAGACTTCAAAGGACAATGTGAGGCTTTGAAGAAGAGGAAGAAGTTTTTCCTATTTTTTCTCCAAACAGCACAACGTAGCACCTTAATTAGGAATTCTAACAAATGGAATTATTGTATGTAAACTACATTTTCAAGTTTTTAAAACCAAACTGAGCCCAGAAAACTGTGACTCAATACAACACTGGTTTACACTCCCTTCCTCTTCCAGTGTTTCCCCACTCACTTCTGCAGGTAACTGTTCACGAAGGTAAAAGAGAATACAGCAATATCCTGTAGTGGAAGGAACAAGAGTGCTTCATATTTCTGGTTTGTCACAAGTAAACTGGGTGCTTTAGGACTGCAACCATCAGCTTTTTCAAGAAATGTCTGTTATTCTACTGAAAGCAAACTTCCAAATAATTGAATGCTTCCTGTTTTGTCTGCCTCCAGACCGAACAGTGCACCTCAGTACCAATACCCCAATTACCAGTTATTTACATTAAACAACAGCAGAAGAAAAGATACCAAGGCCTGTAAAACTTTCCATCTTCCCAGTCATAAGATGTTACACTTGTGGATACTTTCATGAGCCCCGGCTGGAAGATTCAAGATGTAGCAAGTTAAGGAAGCATTCTGACATTTTTCTTTCACAAAACCCTGTTTGAATATGCACTGGTGTTTGCAAACAAAGCAGCTAACAAGGTTCTTTCCTGTTTAAATAGGAGATGGCAACAGCAATAGCTAAAACTTATTCAGTACAATGCCAGAGAGGAAGAGAAATTTACTAGTCATCTGAAAGTGATGCTATTTTCCTTTCCACTGAGATTATTCATGAAGCAGATGTGTTAAGTGGAAGAAAGCAATCACACTGATGTCAAGATGCCAAGAAACTTGAAATGATCACAGCGAAAATGCAAAAGCATAAAGATTAAAAATTCAGGCCTCAAAATCAAAAAATTATGTCAAAGGTGACTTGAAAGTCAGCATTGACTTTTTCTGCTTTTGAAGACAGAGAAGGTTCTATACCCATGCACTAACTTGATCTCAAGTACACTTCTGGCAAATGTAATCAGCACATTTCGTGCTGTGTTGCCAATCACTGTTAAAAGTATAACCTAAATAATCAAAGATCTTCCCATTCTTACCTCAAATCTCAGTAAGTCAGTCTTACCTTTCCCCTTTCCCAAACTAGCGTGGAGAAAAAGGATATCATTGCCTGGGACTGCAAATGGCAGAGGAGCTTCTCCAAGGGAGGATAGCAGCACAGGGATGGAACACAGCCCACCATGACCAGCTTGTGCTTGGCTCTTGTGATAGCAACATTCAGGCGGCGCCAGTCCTTCAGGAGGGTGCCCAGCTGGGAAATAAATGTCACTTGCTTTTATTTTTCCTACTTAATGGACATAAACCACTCACTTTCAAAATGCATCTAAACTACTAAAATTGACTGGATGGAAGTGAATACGACAAACTTACATTTTCATTGATACTGTTCCTAACAAAAGATACAATTATGATACTTTTGTCTCTTCCTTGGTATTTGTCAACCGTGTTAACTTCCACTCTGCTCTCTTTCCATTTTGCCATCAAATCAGTGATTGTTTTTAACTGATGTCTGTAGGGTGATATAATACCAATGTCTGAGGGCTTACAGCCAGCCTGAATGAAGAAGAAACCAGAGAAAAAATGTGTCACTGCAGTCGGCTTGGAAAACTCAGTACGGTCACAAAGATTCTTCTAATTAATTATTTTTTTTAAACAGTGCTGCAAGATACTGTATCTACACTCATGGAACTGTAGGTGTAACTAGTATTAACTACAGAATATAGAAAAATATTAGTTACTGCAAGCTCCCAAGCTTTGTCTTATTTTAGCACAAAGACAGATATCCTTGAAATCCTCATTTTTCTTTCCTCTTTAAACTGCGACGTGAACACTCAGAGTTCCTGGTCTGTACTACTCCTGAAGCTGACTGGATGAGATAAGGAACAAAGGGAAACCCTCTCCCCTCCCTCCCAAGAAAGCCCTCATCTCTTAAAAGTATTTGGCATCCAGCTTTTGCTTTTGCATCTCAGATCCAAGCAGGCAAGGGACAGCAAAGGGAATGCAGACCTCAGGCTCCCCACAACACTGACTTGAAGCCAGTCTTCAATTTATCCCTAAGATTATCCCCAAGAGAACTACCAATACATACAGTCACCACTACTAAAGTAATAAATATTACTTATAAAGCTCTTCCTCAAAACCATGTAAGAAAGTAGCAGATACCTTAATAAATAAGGATGTGAGGAAAAGCACTATTTTGGCCTCTGTCACGTTGCTTATGCCGCCTTTTTCTGCATGTTCTGGTGCTGGGACCTTGAAAATACAAACAGAAAATAATGACTTCTGCTGTCTGTAATGGGGTCCTATATTCTGTCCCTAACTTACTGAGGTGTATGTGGATTTATACGAATGATATTAAAGAAATAAAGTGAAATGCTAAACTGTACTAAACAGAAGAGCCTGTAGTGTGAATTAACTTCAAAATACTGCATTTGCAAAACAAATTGGAACAAAATGAGTTTCTAGCACTAGCTTATTACCTTAAGAAACTGCCAAAGCTTAATCCTCTGACTTTACTGTTCAGTAAATCCATCATAAACCCAAAATCCCCAAAATGGACATTTTCCTGCTGATAAGGTAAGAGAGCAAATTATATTTTACATGGGACTTTTGCTTTAATGGTTTCCATACAACATTATTTACAGTGAATTTTCTTCCTTCCATGGCATAAAAGATAAATTTAATGTTTGAAAGCCTACATTTAAAGCTAAAGCAAGAACTATCCAAAATAGTAGTATTAAATTGAACTCCCAACCTTTAAATAAAGTATTCACTAAATTTACCATTTCTTAACTATCACCTGCCATTCTCTACATCATGTATGAATGAGGTCAACAAGTTCAGGATGGAAGTTCTTGTCATTGTAGTTTTGAATCTTTTGTCTTTGCTTGACTCTTGCCTTCTCTAAAGAAAGTTGAAGTAGCACCAGTAGCAATGAATGTGTGTTTGGAAGCCTCCCAACTCCATGTGCTCAAGCTCTCTTCAAGCAGAAGAGCACTGTTTTACTGCACAGTTAATTTCTGACCACACTGGCACTAGTGTAGCTAAAAACTACACAAAAATCATTTTAGGAAAGAAGTTCTAACACCTGTGTCATGCTTATAGTAACACATGCTTGCATTTATATTTCTCCTGTTCCCATAGGACACCAGCAGAGCCACCACCAAAAACAACTTGGGCCTAGAAATTCTCAGGAGACTTGCCCTAAATCAAGGATGTAATTTTTCAAACAGCCAGCCCCAAGCTGTCAGAGAAGTGCAGACTTTCACAGGGGTTGGCAGAAAAGAAACAAATAGATTTCCAATTGCTGCCACAAACATGTTGCATTGTTAAGCAGAAAACAACAGAAGCTTTTTGGGTTTTTTTAGAAGGCAGCATAATAAATGTAAGCTTCCTGGTGGTGTCATGGTGTTTTTTCCTCTTCCTTCTCTCTGTATCCCTTTTACCCAAGTCTACTTCTTCCTAAGCATTTCTTGGTTATACTATAAACAATACAGGGGGAAGAAACCTACTATCAAGTCAAAGAAAATAAATCTTTTTGTTTGTTGTCATGTTCAGTGGGGCTTTTTCCATTTCTCCCTCCCTGACTACCACAATGCATGGAGTTCTGACAGAAAGTCCAAAAGGAGAAATGACATTATAGCCTCATGTCTATATAGGAAATAAAAACTTTCTTCCTGGCTCTATGAAGAGGACGGCTGTCTTACACTTGAGATGGGCTTTCTAGGGAAAAAAAAAAACCTAAAATGGGGCATAAACTCTACCTTTGTCATTAGCAGTTTTGCTATGATTACTAGATAAGTGTTTCAGCTAGATTCCTATTAACAGGCCTCTTCCCCGGGAGCAACTGTCTGCTTCCCTGGGAAAGGGACTGCAGCTGTCGAGGCATTCCTGGAAAATGTCTCTGTTTAGTTGAGACATTTTTAGAAATTTCTCTAAGCCATCAAAGTAAACATTGCTTCTTTTTGGGTCATTGAAGAGATTTTCTATCAGAACTGTTGTAAAAAAATATGAATCCTGTAAAAGGTCATAAAGAGCATAGAAACACTGATGAGTTCTAACCAGGGTCAGCATAAAAGATCATCAGTTGATATAATTATTGACAAAACACAGTGTTAATAGGAATCAACACAAAATCTGCTAAGGAGGAAGAAAGACTCAAATCATAATCCAATAATCAATTACAGTGACAAGTACTAGAGACCAAAACCAGGTAATTTATTTTAAAAAATGATTTAAAAACTGATTTATTAATCTTTTTCCTCATGCATTTAAACTCTTCCTCATTTTTCCTGCCAGTCAGTTTCTTTGCAGAATTTTTATTCACACTAGAATTTTACTTTCCCAGCACAATTTTGAGTCTCCATGAAAGGACACACCTAAACAAATTAATTCATCCCTTACACTTCAATGTATAGAATGTCTGCAAAATGCCATGGAGAATTGCAGTTACTGCTGCCACTGGCACACAGCTTTGACACCACTGAGCCTCAGCCAATGGAAATAAGGCTGGTCACAAGAACATCCAGTATGGCTACACACTTTGAGCTACACTTTACAGGAAAAACAAAGTTTAAAGTCCATTCAATATTTTCTGAAATAGTATCTAAATTCAAGTTTTCAGCTGTTCTCAGACACAATGTTTCCAGCAGCAGTTGTGCCACCCCTGCTCAGCTCTGCCAACAATACCAACAATGTTTTTGTCTGCTGCACACTTCACATGACCCTAGAAAAACACTTTCTGATGTTCCCTGCTTTACCCTACAGTTTTACATGTTGACTGTATTGAGAACTTGCCTCAAAATACAATGTCTTGAAGAGCATAATGAACTTTACCTTCTCTGTGTTCAGAAAACACACAGGTGTGTCTGGATCAAGGACTTCTTTCAGCCATGTCTTTGAAGCATCCCCAAGGTCCAGCTTCAATTTCTTTAGGTTGGGCAAGTTAACAGTGGCATTTGACACCTTCTCTGAGCCACATTCCAGTTTGCCTTCATACACCAGCATGTTACTCAATGACATAATCTTACTAAACATTTAAAAAACAAGAAAAGGTATAAAAATCTCACCATTTCAACCCCACATTAGGAACACAATTTAATTAATAAACGTTGGAAGTACCTATTCATTCTGTATTGCACAGTTAATTGGACAACAGCATTTTGGTTTTGTTCCAGCCTTTTAAATAAGCTTTCACTCATGCCAAGATCTCTGTTACAACACAAAACAAAAATCAAAATGTGTCAGTCAGAACACTGCAAGAGCCTTCCCAGAATTTGTGACCAGTAATTGTCCAGCAGTATTTTATCTTACCTTGCTTCTGCATTCAGCACAAGTGGAGGCAGCTGCTGATGATCCCCCACCAGCACAAACCTTTTGGAGCAGAACAGTGGGCCCAGGCAGATGAGCTGGCTTATTTGGGAAGCTTCATCAACAATACAGAAGTCAAATTGCTTCTGAACAAAGATGGGGTGATTTACTCCCATGCAAGATGTTGCTACCACTGGCTGAAAATTGAGACATATTTCAAGGATAAGGTACATTTTATATCCTTTAGCACCATGTTCTCCATATTAAAAGAAAATATATTTCCCATTAAATTAAACTAAACTGTAAAATCACAGAAATCAAATTATTAATCCTCAAAATCAGACCAGCATAACTTAGACATATATTGGCCTGACATATTCTTGCATCAATTGCAAGTGACAAACCCAGCTTTAGAGCAGACTGTAGCAAACAATTTGTTCCTGTCATCTGTTCAGAGGGATGTCAGGTTCTATTCATGGACAATTCATACAGTGTGCTGAAATGACTACTGTGAAAAACCAGGTGGTTTGGGGTTTTTTTTCAATACTGCAGAGAAGATAAAACAACAACAGCAGCACAGTTCTTTCCACTGCTGTGCTTCCACTGCAATCCAAAATGACTAAAATAAGAAATGCTAAGTCATTCCCCTCATGACTTCAGTCATTCTCCTGCAATACTTATCAATAAAAAGTAAATGGCAGCTTTTGTGAAGTTGGCATTTACTCCAGCTACCATCAAACTTTATTCTTGCAGAGAATTTAATTTAAAGCTGCCACTGACTCATATGACCCAGCTCCCATTATCATTTATGCATTAACCTTCACACAGACAGCATTAATCCTTCAATCAAAAATAAGGGTTTGGGCAGGTCAGCACCACAGCACTCCACTTTCTCTTCTCCATCTGCTGATTGTACTAATGGCAAAAGTGGGAGGGAGAGGGACAAACAGCAGCAGTATGTAAATAATGCTAAAGGAGGCTGTAGCAGCCCATTCATAAGATCTCAGATAAAAGCACTGGAGTCTCTGGGGCTTATTAGAATGAGTTACTTTGTGTGGACACAAGCAATGCTTCTCAACTTGCAGAATTAATGCAGGTCATTACTGGCTATAAAGAAATTGAAACAATGCAGAGGTTGAGCATCTCTTTCAGCTCAGATTTCTTACAGCAGTACATCCCCTTGGGATGGGTTCCTTCTCTGCAGCACCCAAACAAAATACTAATATAATTATCTTTAATAATCTGTAGGTCAAGCAAAAAACCATTTTTCTCACCTGACTATTATAGAGCTCTTCCAAATCTGTTACAGACTTAATTGATCTGGACCTGCAGATTTCTTCTTCTGTATATTTCTGAATATCTGGATGAACCTTCTGAGCTCGCCCTAAGCGCAAGAAACCAACTTTGAATTTGGCCAACTTCAGCAGGACATTGTCTACAGCTGTGTGTGTAAAACTGGTCAGAAGGACACTGAAGCCACAAGCAGAAAGAATTCTCACCTAATGAGTGACAAAGGGAAAGAAAAGGAGAAGCTGTTAGTTCATCTGCAAGAATCCCAGGTTTGATAAGGTGAAAAACACAAGGGCTTTTGGAGGGAGCCAAGAATAAGCACGATAATAAGTCTGACAATAAGCAATAATGATAATAAACAATAACAAGACTGTATCAGTCTCCCTGGCCAGATGTGTCAGCTGGCCACTGACAATCTGGGCAATAGCCCTGAGGGTTCCCATGGACAGCAGGCTCACACCACTGCTGCTAACAGCCAGAGCCAAGAACCTGGATGTGCACTCCCAAGGAACCACACTCCTAAGATCCCCACTGTAAGAGCAAGCCGTGCCACCCATTCCCACAGCACTGCTCTCCGTGGTAATTTAGCCACTAAAGATTCAGGGGAATGGGATATCTGAAGATAGCAGCAGCTGTCTGCTCTCCAGCCTCCTCTTTCCCCACGAGCTGATGACAACTGGAAGCAGGATAATACTGCTCTTTCATGAAAAAATTAACTCAAGCCCACAGCATGAATCCAGTATGCTCCCACAGTCCTTTCCTGGGGAAAAGAGAACCACCAACTAGAGGAGATGGTAACAGACTGCACATAGATTCAGCCCCACAGGTTCATACAGTTTACAGTGGACAAGTTACTGGCTTCTCAAGGAGTCCCCCTTTTAAGCTATAACTCAGGATTTGAAGACTTGCTGATATTTAGAGCCAAAGAATTTTAACACTAAAGCAACACAGAAATGATTAAATATCACACTTCAATCTCCTCCCTCCCACATATATTCCTACACAAGCAATAGACAATTCTACTCCACAAAATCCAATTTTAGTTCTACCAAATATAGGTTAAGCAAACAGAAGTGTGTTTTCTTCCTTGAAATTATACAGATACTCTCAGATTAAGCCATGACACCACACAGTTGGTTTAATTCTATCCTCTAAATCTCACCCCAAAAGATTAAACATCGAGGTACATGATCTTACTAGAGCACATATTGTAGTCGTTTTTCCTGTTCCAGGCATGCCCACAATAAGTGTGTAGTCTTTTGAAAGCAGCACTTGTTTCATTGCCTGTTTCTGAGGCTTATTTAGACCTTTCAGAACAAAAAGCACAATTAAATTACCACACTTTATCATAATTGCAATAATTACTAAAGTCAGAGCAAAATTATCATTTCCTCCTTCACTTTAATAGAGATAAGAAAGGGGCAAAGTCTGTAGGTTCTAATGAAGATATGACATTAAACATCATACACCAGATAAGTAGTAAAGGGTCTGCACTATGGTCCTAGAAATAAGTCACTAGAGACATTTTTATTTTTAGACCTTTTGTGACTTTTTTTTTTTCTAATATCTTAATTGACCACCTCCATATATTGTGTCTGGGCATTTGTCTTTGATCATACCACTTTCACATTCAAACACACAGCTCATAGCAAGGGGTGGTGAGTAGTACATACAGCAGCATGTTGTTTAGAACAAACATTACAGCAGAGCTGGTTTGCCCCAGCCTGATGCAAACAAGCAGCATGCTTCAGCTGTTTGGACTAAGCAAAGCTCAAGCAAAGTAAGAATCCAAATGGAGGTTTTATAAAAAATTCAATTTGCTCTAAGAGAACTCAGTTAAATTTATGTTTTCACAGGCAACGCTGTCAGAGAACAAGGAAATAGTTCCATCAGCTACAAGATACTGCCTCATACCTAAACACGTTTTGTTTTTAAATAAGTGCCACAAAGCATGACATCACAGAGCTGCCAACAAGCCAGCAAGAGTGATTATACAAGTGAATGTTTACACCAAAGCCCACCTCCTTCCTGTCCCTCAAGGTCAGCTTGCTCTATCCCAAGAGCTGTCTCTGTTCATACCTTCTGTAAAGGTTACAGAAGTGATCATATGGCACTCTGTCTGCAACTGCATGCTGCAGCTGCTAACAAAAGTAAAATAAAGTTGTGACCAACTATCTGATCAGGTCTTCCTGTGATTAAATGCATCTTCAGTTAGCTGGAAGACATGCAAGGCAAGAACTTGGTTTTAATTTTTAAGCTGAAAACTCTCACTGGACCCCAAAGCAGGAAAAACTCCTTATATTTAGCATGGTAAGTACTTTGGCTATAGAGACTAAGCAGAGTATTTTGGAGAAAGCGACTTTGTACCCTTTAAAATATTTGCAACAGTTTCCTTTGCTTCAGGAGGAAGGACAGAGCTCAAGTGCTGAATAAAACGTGGTTTCTGGAAGTCAATTATCAAGTTGCGGAGCCTTTCACTGTGGATAAAAATAAGACAAAACTGAGTTACAACAAGAGTTACCAGCTGAGAAATTTGATCTGAAAATACCGAAAGTATGAAATTAATTTGATTTTTCATACCTGACTGGGGAATCTTTCATCAATTTAGAAAGATTTTCAAAAGGGATTCCTGTACCAACGTCTCCTTCCTCATGATCCAACCTAAATATGGTGTTCTTGGGGAGGTTAGACAAATTCCTGAAGGATGACAAGAACATAGATAAAATAATTTTGTTTACCAGCCACATGTTGATTAAAGACTTATTACTACATGTTAAATTGCATCTTCAAGAGATCCCAGAGTGAAGCAATAACTAACTGAAATACACTATTAACTGATCTAAAGAAAGCACTATCCAATGAGGGATAATAAAACACTAGCCCAATATAAAGACAATAAAGACTGAACAATGAAAGTTGCTGTTAACATGGTATCACTGTATCCATATAGATTCATGCTAGAGATGTAAGAAAATAGAGTTTAAATGTGCTTTTCTTCAAACAACCTGGTTAAATAGACAGGCATATATACTGACCAAGTACTGACAGTTTCAATCAAGAGAATTTCTGAAGGGTACATCTCCAAAGCCAGGAGGAAGAGTCAGGACACTTCACAGCTTTTTGGACACCAAGCCAGTGCCAGTGTGTTTGCAAACAGATACTTTTTATCTTATTACCTGCCCAACAAACAGGAGACTTTTGTTCCACTGACTTCTCTAACATAGCCAGTAGCCAAACCAAGTAAACCCTTCTCCTCTCCACTCACGACGACTCGATCACCAACCAACAGGTTTGTTCCAGGAACGGCACCATTTCTATGCTGAAAAAAATGTAGATACTGTCCCTCGGAAATTTCATGGACTTCATCAACTCTGATCATGTTTCCAACACAATCTCCAGCCTTCTCTCTGAAGATATTAAAAAAAAGAAATATTTTCATATTAAGATCCTCTCTGTAAGAGAACTATTAAGAAAAAAACCCCCACGAGTTAAAAAACCATACCACCTACAACCAACCACCAAAACCAAAATACAAAACAAACAAAAGGAAGGAAGGAAGCATCATTGGCATGAGTTTAGAAATTATACCTTACCTTTCCAAAGAAGGTATCATCCATATATTTTTATATCCCTTTTTATGCTCTCCACTTTGCAGTTCCAAGGTTAGCATCAGATACCAGAGGCTGAAATACTCCAAGTGGGAGGGTTTCAGGTGCTGGGTCTCTCTGTCAATGACAGGCACCATAGCAGGAGGAAAGGCCACACTGGCCATCTTCTGCTCCACAGCTCTAGGAATAGAACCAAGCACAGGAAAGGCTCAGCCTGGATCCTTTTTCATCTGCAAGTCCATTTGTACATAATAACAATCCAAATATCTACTGGAGCACACCAGACAGATTAATTTATCATTACTTCAGCAAAGTCGAATCTGTATCCTTTGTTCAGATGCATAATCTTATGAGAGTAACTGCACATCATCTCTGTGATTTTGAAGGGCAGTAAGTTAATCAAAGACCAAATAAAGGCATTTCAAAGATATAACACACGTTTACAGAGTCAACCTTTTACTCCTTTTACTGTAACATAAGAACATTATTTTGATATTTAGCTAAGCAGTGGGGATTTAACAGTTAAAACACAAGCAAACTTAAAGTCAATTTATTTCAAAATGCAATATCAATACACATTAAACCCAATCATGTACACAAAACACAACCAGAGAGAGAAGCTTATTCAGAAGTAAATAGCTGCCCAGCTATAATCCTGCTGCTGCAACAATTGAGTATTAGAAGCAGGATTTCACAGAAACATATCACGTATCCCCACAAAGCTCCCTCAACATACACTTTTACACCTAGAATTTTAAAAACAATCAGGCATTCTATTTCCACAAGACCACCCCAAAGGCTCTCCCGCTCTAACATATCTCATTTGATCTCTTCCCTGTACAATTTTGGTTGTTTTTTTGCAGCATAGAGTCTAAAACTTGTAACAGTTGTTAAACAATTTAATAACTTTGTGTGAAATTTGCTCACTACGTCTCTTGAACAGGAGATGCAATAACACTTCAGCAGAGTAGTATCAATGTATTACCTGTGTCATACCCTACAGGGAAACAAATGGGGTGAACCTGAAAAAGTGGTTCTCCAGCCAGAACTCAGACCCAAAGATTGCCTCTTTTGGAGGGCTGTAAGAATATAGCTTTTTAAACAGATCTGTTTTTGGCATCAAGTATTTTGTTGAGACTTATCTCAGATTCTGTCTTGCAGAAAGTGTACCTGGACAAACATACTAAGTCTCTGTGAGATAAGGAGCTGAATTATAGAAGTTATAGAGAAATCTGTGGAAGATTCTTTTGGGGTGGAAAAGTCCTCAATATATACAAAAACCCGTCAACCACAAAAATGAAATTATTCTGTCAAAAGATACAATTATTCAATCTCATTTAAAAACATTAGTCAGACTCTTCTTTTTTTACCTGCTGTATAGAAAGCAGTTGTGCATTTGGGAGCAATGTTTACATGCTTGACTGTCATCAATCACAGGAGGCAAAGCAGCAAGCTGTGAATTCTGCCTTCCCACATCAGATTTATAGGTACTGTGTGTTAAGTAGAAAGCCACATGATTTCTTAACTTCATTAATTCTGTCAAGAAAAGAATAAACTAAGCTATGTTTTTGTTTGTAACAATTTCTACCTCAAAAGTGATTAGCTATCAACTTTTTTGTCAGCTAAGAACTGATTATTCACAAATAGCAGTCCTTGTGCCGTATTAATAAAACTGAATTTTTAACATAAGCTTAGAAACTTTGCAACAGCTGAAGCATTCCCCCTCCCAAGTACAGCTATTTTCATAAGAGCAACCGTTACAGTTATAAAGAAGGCTTTTAGTAAGATTTAAGAGAATTACGGTTTCCAGACAAGGGGAACAACTTTACCTCTTCGGTCCATTCGAGCTCCAGAAACAGGATACATTGCACCAGTTTTTAGATAAAGAAGAAATCCAGCTTCAGGATCTACTCTCCGCTCTAAATTCAACAATGTGTACAGAATAACCTGCAAACATTATACATAAACTTATTCCAATACAGTTGAGGTTTAACCCCAAGCAGCAACCCAGGACCACATAGCTGCTCACTCACTTCTCCACCCTTGTTGAGGGTTGAGATAAAGACAGTTTAAGCTGGAAAAGAAAAGCCACACACGCAAGCAAAGCAAAAGAAGGAATTCATTCTGCCCACGGTTGGCCAGGTGTTCAAGCAGCCCCAGGAGAGCAGGGCCCCATCACGTGGAATGGTGCCCTGGGAAGGCAAAACTCCATCACGCCCAGCCTTGGAGGGGCCCCCAGCCTTCCTCCTTCTTTCCCCCGCCTTAGATACTGAGGATGATGATCAGCTACATGGGCTGGAACAGCCCTTTGACCACTGGGCTCCTCTGTCCTGGCTGTGTCCCCTCACCTCCCATCACCCCCAGTGTCCTCCCCAGCGTGGCCCTGTGGGGAGCAGGAAAGGCCTTGGCTCTGTGTGAACACTGCTCAGCAGTAACAGCAACATCTCTGTGTTATCAGCCCGTGTTCAGCACAAATCCAAAACACAGCAGTAACAGCAGTAACAGCAACATCTCTGTGTTATCAGCCCGTGTTCAGCACAAATCCAAAACACAGCTCACACTTATCTACTGTGAAGAAAACTATTGCTAACCCCAGTCAAAACCAGCACAGTATTAAAACCAAAACACATTCTAAACTGTATTTAGCTCTTCCCCAATTTCTAGGGCTAAACAGCCATTATTATCACAAGTCTTCTAGAAGATGTAAGTAGTAAAAACTTGACCAAAGATTTAAATTAAAAGGCATCTTTAAAACCTTATAACAAGGCTACTACCTCTCTAAATCAGGCCAGCTATATGCAAATATGTATAACACTAGTTCCTGAAACAGTTTGCTTCAACCTAATATTTGAATGTAGTAGGAAAAGACTAAAGAACAAACATTTCAGCATAAAACCCAGAAGTGTGTTTGAAAGTGGTAAATGTATATCCTTTTTATTACTCAGTTCACTTTCATTTTATACCAGCAGCTTTGGGCACATGAGGATGAGCCATCCATAGATTATACCATACAAAGTGTTTCATATTCATAAGATCTAAAACAGGTCACTTAAGAGGAAAGTATACACAGCCACTGACAGTGAAATTAGACATTTGGTGGTTTTACCTGACTTCTGTGCTCTATAGAGTTTGATTCCTTGCCAGACTTGAGCTCTAAAGGCATTATCCGAGACTGTACTCCAGACTGGCAATGGATTTTCACCCTGGCTGTAACATCAATCTTTCCCTTCAACCCAAACCTGGGAGACCAGATATTCTCTTCAATGTCCAAGATATCTACAATCTCTATCTTAGAAGATACATCTTCTGTTTTTCCACCATTTGACCTAGGAAGAAAAGTAGGCCAGAAGTTAACAATTTCCCTTAATTATTAATATTTAAACATTAAAATGTGTTGCAACTAAATATATTATATTTCTGCATTATAAGTGCCCTTTAGGCACTAACTTTAGAAATAAAATGCATCAAGTCTCACTCAAACAAATGTTCCCATCAAGAGAGAAAGCAACATATCAGAAACGTGACTATTGCTATTAGTTAGTTTTTGCTATTCACCTAAATTTCAAAGTTAAAATGAAACTTTAAACTGTTTTTAATAGTTTTTGGTCTTTTCTCAATAACCACACTCTATCATACACTTGACAGTAGCATACAGGTTGTACTCAGACCTGCCATTTCACTGAAACTTTAGCACCCTATGGTTATTACAATTAACAGCAAGAAGCCACAGACAAGAAGAGCTCAGCAGCAGTTGAGTAAAATCACCATTTCACTGAAATTTTTTTTATTAGTCAAGAATTCCATTCGATTAATAGTTTCACATTCTGATTTGTAGTCTTGTTCATAACTACAGTAACTCTTAGTTTAGTCAGCAGCTCAAGTACCTGTGCTCTTCTACTCACTAAAACTCTAGTTTGTACCATGCTGTCCACAAGGATTTTAAGATTTGTGAGTCAGTTCACCCTCAGGCCTCATGTCTTGGCCAGTACTCACAATGGCAGCTAAACATCCAGCACAAGGTCAGCTCTATGGTCAGTGAGGCCATGAATTGGCTCCAAACCACCTAACAGATGTACATAAGAAGTTCTAAAAAATTCAACTGAACTAAACAAGATATACAACACAGAATGGTTTAAACTTCTAATTCTGGCTTCTTACAATTTTAGTTGCATTTTGTTCTGGTTTGCTGGATTGTGCATGAAGTCTTCTGCCCACTTAAAAAACGATGGCAAATATTCTTCTACTTCTTGCATTATTTGTTCTTGTTTCAGATTCAAGTGATACCTAAAAAAAAAAGACATGCACATTAAGGTAACAAAGTATTAAATCTGCTGCCCGTACTAAAGAGATTTGCCTGGAGTAGCAACCAGATCATTGGAAGTAACTGTCAAGTTTTTATAAATATCTATAAACTGCAGATAATGACAGTTTCAGAGGTTCAACTCAATGCATAGAACTATTAACTGAACATCTATTACAAGAGATAGAAATGGATATTCTGGTATAGTATGATGTAACCTTTGAAACAACAGGTACAGCACGGTAAGAGCATCAGCATGGCAGATGTAATGAAACAAAAGTAACAGTTTGACTGCAGGAAAGGAGTACCAGACTCATGCATTTAAATATGGCTATTCATACAATTCATGCAACATAGAAAAAAAAAATTAAGACCATTTGCTTTTAGTCTGGATATCCTCATCTGCTCCTTACGTGCATTTTGACAGAACATGACACAGAATAGAATTGTGTGGCATTAGATAATTCAGTGCTCGCAATCACTGGAAATAATGTCATTATTCCATAGCAACAGAGAAATACAAGTGGATTTTGCACAAAAAGGTTCATAGGAGTGCAAATGACCACAGGCAGCAGATTTATGCAACTTATTTTTCAATCCCAACAAACGGTAGCCTACATATGCAAAAAGGAATTGCAAATTAACAATCTCATTGAGGCCCAGAGGGACATAAAGGCCTTGAAGTAGTCTTACCAGCCCAAATTCAAAATATTATCTTCATAACAGGACTAAGAGTAATAAATCTTGCCACTACAACTTTAACTTCTAACTCATCTGGGGCTAACAAATACTGACATTGCCGAACATACAATTTAAAACAGTCTAGACATAATAATAATTAATTTACATAAGTAGAATTGTATTTTAATAAAGTCTGCAGTAAAATGTTAAAATTGACAGCCATGCATCTTCCCATTTTCTGATGGAAATATTAAGACTGTTTAGTTAGCATTTCTATTCAGCTTTGCTGAGAAAAAAAGTTAAAGGTCTTCTAACAGCCAAGCCTTTAAGTAACCTGATAAAGATATGAAATTATCAGACATTCAATTCTTGGTCAGTCACAAGGTTCTAGGTTCATTGCTGAGGTTCATAACTAACCATTTGTCCCATTCAAATCAGCTTTGGGAGATGCCTGGAAATCTAACGTTACAAACACAAACACTGGAACCTGCTTGGCCTGAAAGCGAAAAAAAACCCCTGCCATACAGTTACATACAGTTACTCCAAAAGTCAAGTTTAGATCTATAGAAGTAGCTCAGCAGGGAAGGCAAATAAAATTATCACATGGGAAATTATCTTACTAAAAGATCCCCAATTTCCATTAAGTAAAGTCATTTGGCAGAATGATAATCTCTCCTGACACTAGTGCCACATTTTGAAAATATAACTTAATCTGCTACTTCAAAGAGTTCCTGCCCTAAAAAGACAGCCATAAAGCTACTTACATTTCTTTGAGATACTTTTGTCCATACACAATTTTATTTGCTAGTTCTTGTACCTTTTCTTGTGTCAAGTTATTGGTTACTGATTGCTGGAAAATGTCATGAAGAATTGTACCAAGGAGCATTTGGCGCGAACCTGACTCAGAGCCCTGTAACAGATGTTATCATACGTGAAGATTTATGCCCATTTCATGCCAACTTTCCTGTAAAATTTCTGAATTTTATTTGCTGCACATCACGGCCTGCACTTATTTAACTACAAGATCATGACAGCTTTCACCTCACTAATGATTATCTAGTCAAACCTGCTGTGAAAGCAGCTGAATAGAAATGGATCTGTCCTATTGCTTTATCTCTCATGTTTAGCCCAACCCTGACAATGTTAGGATACAATCCCAGTGTGACTGGCAGGTGAGAAACAAAGGCACAGATTCAAATGAATTTTGAGGAAGTTTTGCCTGTGGGCATTTCCTAATGCAAATACATACCTTTACAATCTTACACATATTTCTTGCATGAAGCAGTTTCCTGTCCGTTACCAGCTCACAGGAAAATCATTCCATGTATCACCAACATGGCTCAGAAACCCATCAGCAGGGCTGGGCTCTGGAGACTCAGAAGAACTGAAAGTGGTAGTAAACGACCTTTACATGAGTCACCACCAAACTGGAAACCTAAACACTGTGCTATTATGGACCTCTTACAGTCACTTGTGGATTGCACTCACAAGCAAGTGGATGGTGTTATCCCAGTCAAGACTCTGTGCATTGTCCCAATTATTTTATTCCCCTTACTCCTCTAATGAAGGGTTGAAGATGATTTCATAGTCTTAATCTCCTGTAGCTAATTTTCTTGTTTCAGTCACAGGTTCCCAGCCAGGCTGTTTACCACTCCATTAAAATTTCTTTACTCATTTGGATTTATACTCCTATCATATCTGAAGTTTTCATCAGCTGAAACTGGCAGCTGTTGCTTCTCTATTTATCAGCATATTTCTCATATATCAGCAAGGATACTACCACAAGAAACTTCTCCTCTTTCCAAGATTGAGCACTTGGATTCAGATTCCAGAGTTAGCCCATACCAATTATTCACTGAACTTGCTACATTTTTCAGAAGTCCTTAACTTGGCCAAGTGGGGTTATGTTTTCATATGGATGGCAAGATGCATATCCCTCACAAAGGATTCATATCCACACAAAATGTGGCAAGAAATTTTAAAAAAATTTTTAAAAAGAAATTTAAAAGAATTCAGAAAAAAAATTTTAAAAAAACCAGAATTATGTGTGGAAAGACCAGTTCTTTAGCCCAGAAGCTGTATTAAGAGTACTGCATTATTTCAGGTGCAATTCTCAAAAAAAAAAATAGAAGCTCAACCAGAGACAGTTTCCACCCCAAATTATTCTGTGTTGTAAACATTATGAATTGCTAATAATGACATTTTGCAATACAGCCTCACAGCCAGTATTAAAGTATTAATACTGAGCTAACCCACCCTCAGGGGGACAGTAACTCACTGACAGCCTGGAATTAACACTTACCCTGAAGCGTTCACTCAGCACTGCCCTTCTCATACAGCGAATACTGTTTGAGATCGTCGTGCCTGAGAGCAGCAGGTCTGGGTACAGGACCAGGTATCCACACTGGGCATTTATGACCCAGGTGCCAGAGCTGCACTCCCCTTCTAAATGAACAATGTCCCCTGGAACAACCGGGACAGACTCCCTGCAAGGGAATACAGGGACACAAAAATTGGCAAACGACAGACACAATGTATAAGAAATAACACATTAACAGAGCAGATTCAACATTCTTTGAAATGTTGGATTAGGTTTTTTTAAGAAGTTGACCTAAAGAAATCCTGAAAGAGAACAAAGGCATTTTTACAATGACAAAACTGCAAGGTAGCAACACCCCCTCAACACACTTTGCCTGACACCAGGTGTCTCAAGATGATATCCATTATGCTAGCATACTGATAATATTACATTAAACAAAGATTGTTTCAGTATCCCGTATCACTTTGAAGGCCGTAAAACTCAACTCAAAGACAACACAAAGAAAATTGAGTTAATAATCCAGTATTTCATTCTCTTTTCAAACATCTATGTATCTGTATGGATTACCAGCCATTCCTAAGAATGCACAGTTCTGTATCTTGCAGTGAGGGAGATGCTGTAATTGTCAAGTGTTTCTCAGGGTCACTTCCATTTCTCTGTATTACACTGACTTCCAGCACACGGTATCTGTTGTTCAGCCCATTCCTGAGGATTGTATCAGGCGAGTCAGCTACTTTCTTCTGAAAACTGAAGTAACAGCTAATTACAAAGACAGAACACTATTTGAAAACAGCCAACCTATATACAAAAAGAGAGAAAGCTTCAAATGTAAACCAAATTTTACTCCCCTTCAATTTTTATAAATATTTTATTTGGTTTTGTTTTTTTTAATCTGTACATGCAGAGTGTAGGAAATCTCTATGAATATTAAGCAACTTGCTATTTATTACAGCTAGTGCTTCATTTTTGTGTCCACATATCCATAAGCACTTGTAAGCTAATTATAACTGTACTGCAAACCCTGTGCTTGTGAGAAAGCTTGTACCTCCCTGCAAGCATGAAATCCCAGTCACATACATTCCTCCAACACGGAGCAGTACATTTTTGCCGATTACCTAATTAGAAAACTGATATTCAAGGTTCAGTTTCCAATAGCCAAAACATGAGAGAGAGCGGCCAAACTTGCCGTTCTCCTGTCATCGAGCGATGCCTGGGGGAGCTGCAGGGCGGGCGGGGCAGAGCCCACGCCGGGGCCCCGCAGGCCGCCGTGCCCAGCGCAAACACCCTCGGCAGCGGTGGGTTCCCCTCACCGGTTATCCCCGGCAGTCCCGAGCACTTCCCACCTCTCGCCCATGCCCGAGGAAGGCCAGTGCTGCCCCGTCAGCCCTCAGAACCCCACGCCACCTTCCCGCGCCCGGAGCAGGGAGCGGTTTTAAAGTTCAAATCCCCCGCGCTCCCGGCCGTCTCCGCCCAGCTGTAGTTCCGCGCACCCGGCCGCTACCTCTGGGCCATGGGTTACGTGCGGCGCTCGGCTCCGTTCGGCCCGCCTCAGCGGTTCAGCTCAGCTCGGCTCGGCTCCGTTCGGTCCCCCTCAGCCGCTCGGCTCGGCTCAGGCCCGTTCGGCCCGCCTCAGCGGCTCGGCCCGCGCGCAGCCCGCCCAATGGGAGGCGGCGGGGGGCGGGGCGGTTCCCGCGCGCGCAAGCCGAAGGCGCGAAGCGGCGCGTGGCTCCTCGCGGCAACGCTCGGGGAGGGGCGGGGCGCGCGCCGTGAGGGAGCGTGAGGGGCCGTGAGGGCGGAGAGGCGCAACCACCTCGATCTCAGCCGTGCCCCTTGTTAATTTCCACTTTGTCAAGTGCTGTCCCAGCCCTGAGCCCACTTCGGCTACTGGTGCGGGGGTACAGGGTAATACTAGACGTGCCTTCCACTCTCAATTCGCTTACGGGCCGATCTGAGGCCCAGAGTACAACCTTTCCCCTCATAAAGATGCGTGGTCGCCGGCTTTCTGCGATGATACTGAAGTTTCAGATACACAGGTTTTACTCTGCTGCAAAAAGGACGGTTGTGGCCCTCTGGTTAGACATCCCAACAGAACGATCAAGTTCAAATTGGTGAATTTTAAAAGGTGAGAACATTCTTAAGTTAGTCCTTTCAGTTTTATTTGGGATAGTCCTGAAATATATGTAGTAAACTACAGCAATATTGCTTCCCATTGCAACATAATTCACTAAGAGAAGCTTAATTATTTAATAATTGCTTCCCATTGCAACATTATTAAGAGAAGCTTAATTATAATTTAATAGTTGCTTGTTGATATTATTGAATGCAGTCATAATGTGGTGTGACATCAAGAGATTACATAAATGCTTTGAATACTTGCTAAACCTGTGTGCTCTTTCATGTTGCCTACACACTTCCCATACACCAGGAAAGAAATATCTCAACAGAGTATGTTAATGAAGTACAAAATATACTTTAAATATCTTTTTTAAGTTATCTAAAATGAATCAGTCTGGGCAATCTCTCAGGAGAAAGTTGGACACAAGTGTTCTGACATCAGAGATTGTAAAAAAGTTTGCAATTTTAAGATACATCAGCATTCTCCAAGTACAACAGTGTAAATTCAGGAACTAACATTAAAGCACTTTCATACACTGGTAAATTTTATTTTGAAAAACTATTTCTGAAAATACAGCACAGTTCCATCAAGTAGGTATGTTTCTCACATTCAGTACCAGAGTCAAGTATTTAGGAGACATTTTTTATGTTCTTTTCCTCTCGGGCATCAACATGCTGGGTTCTGCTTTGTTCTGCATAACAACTGCTTAACTTATCACGATGCTCCTCAAGTATGTCCCTGGTAGTAGAATTAAGATGTAAAACTCTGAACTTAATAATCCCTAACAGTATTCACATGAAAAAGAACTGACTGACTTGCTCACACAGCAAAACAATATCAAGAAAAGCACTTTAGTTTTCCCAATACAGTGGATTTCTCTCTACTGCAGGAACTTTAAAATGGAAAAAATCACTGTGCCATTGGCTAGCTTTCCTTTATGTGAAACTAAAGCATATTTGTTGTCTTTTAATTAAGAATGACAGTGTTGTGCATATTTACTTATTAGGGCAAACACAGATCATTCCAGAAACATGTATTCTTCCTGGTTGCAACACACACAAATCACACAAAGACATTAGTTCAAAAATTTTAATAAAATATATCCAGATACATTTCATCCTCTGTCCATAGCTACACACTGTAAATTTCAAATACATATTTTTAAGAAACTGGGGGAAAAACTAAGCCACAGAAGTTGGTATTGAATACATAACTAAAAATACAGTTTGTTAAATTTGTCAAAATTAAGCCAATCAGTGTTAACATCCACCACTTAGCATAACCATTGCCAATTCTTAGAAGACACTAAAATATTTACAATAAATAAATTACTTACATGAAGTAAATGCTTTACAGTTTCCTGAATCAAGTGAGTAAAATCAAGAGTACCAACACAAATCATGTATAAAATACTTCCTTCCAGAAAAGGAATTATTGGAGGAGGCCAACATGCAATAGTCTATTGCATACCGTAACTTCAGAAACGGTACATACACACGCCTACAGACGCCAATACAATCTTCAATTTGCTTTTCTGCACAAGGATGGATGTGGTCCATATGCCTCAAGTAAATGCAGCAGCATGCAGTCTTCTTTGTCACCATGGTTTAAGGTAGGGAAAAACCTGTTTACACCAGCTAGTACTGAGAAGTACATAACATACTCAGCCTTGAATAAACCAAACAACAACATTCAGCTCCACAGAAAAGCTTTCTAAGATTAGGCCCTTACTACCTGCCACAAGGACATCTTTTCTAGCACTCATCCCTCTAAAATTCTACCCTGCTTTTATTTGTGTAGCACAGCATTTCTTAGAATAGAATGTATGCCAAGAAACTGTTTTCCAAATTGCAAGATTTCTAATACGGCTAAATACATCTTGCTGGTTCTGAAATGGCTAAAGAGACTTTCCTGTGTAGCAGTCTGAAGACAAATGCATTGTTCTTGTATACAGAAAACTTGTACAGAACAAGAATAAAAGGCTGCTTGAAGTGTGGTCTACTAAGCTCAGCTTCTGCAGACCTGGCAAGGATCTGAATGGCAAAATCATTGCATTATGTTCAAATCAGTTTATTCAATTTAATTTTTAAAGAACAACAGATGCCTAATTACTAGCTTAAAAAGCAACATAATCAGCAGCATCTAACTCCTGGAATGGTGATAAAGCTAAATAACTAGCAGCCTGGAACCCGTATCAAACATGGGTGTCATCTGCAAAACTGTGTCATTCCTAAAATTCACCTAATGAAGCCTAGAAGATCAAGTGCAAAAAAAGTGTTTAGAGCTAGCTAATGTTTGTTTTGATGTGTCACCTGGTTTTGACTCCAGGAAATTATCCACATTTTGGCAAATAAAGATGTCAGACAACAGCAGGTCCACAGTAACAGAAAGCTTTTTTTTTAAACTTCAAGTAATTTAGTCATCAATATCATTTGAGGATTGATAATGTAGTTTTACAGAAAAGTCTTCTGAAAGAAAGAATCAGTTGAGGTGCAAGAATTGTTTCATAAGTTCATATGTGGTAAAAGCCACGGCCTGGGAAGGAATGCAACGAATATAATTCAAGGATAAACCACGGTACAGTCCTCTTCGTATTCCATGTTGTTGATACACGTATTTCAGTGTCTGCACCATTGTACTGGAAAAATAAGAACTCGAATCATGAGTGGATACACATAGTCGGTATCAAAATCATTTTCTTTAAATACAAGACACTTTTTACTTGGGTTTTAAGAGACCCATGGAGAAAAACCCATGGAATTCCACATAGCAGAGCCACGTATTACTAAAAAGATAACCTGAGCTTCCGCAAGAAATTTGAGCCCAAGGGCTGGGAATTGGAAAGAGGACAGTACAGTCCCAGCTAAACAAGTGTCAGTCTGAAAACACCTGCCCTACAAGACATATTAAGGTATTTTACACCAGAACGGCTCCACCCATTCTCTCACCTAAGTGGCAGGAAGGAGCTGAGAAGCATCAATTCCTTTTACAAATAATCTGAGTATATAATATTTGACCTTATTAAAAGCAGAAATTGTTCTGTACATGCAAAGAGAACTTTCCTCACATACTTGTATTGAAACTGAGCAAACAGACGTGAAATGGAAAGCACTTAAGGTGTTTGGTATTTCCATGCTATTGAAGACAGTGCTCTTGGAGAGCATCTTGCATATGTTCCAAAGCGTCAAGACTTCCTGCTTGCTTTATCCTCTCACCCTCTAAAGATATACCTCTGCCCCTCCTTCAAGGCACAGCTCTCTATACAGTCACAATAAAATTGTTAAATTGGGAAGCCTCGTGTCTGTAAAAGTAATCCTCACAAATGCAAAAAGTACAACCCTGAGAACAACGAAAACATTTTTATTTTAAAATTATCAGGAGTGGAAAATAGCCAAGGGGAAAAAAAAAGGCTGGTAAGGAAAACTGAATAGAACCTTCAGAGTTAAACAACATCGAGGTTGTCTGTCAAAGGTCACTCAGGCTGCTCTTGGTAGGATCCAACTTCCCACGCAGGAGGTTCACAGTGAATTGCACTGGATTCAGACAGACAATTCCACCAGATTGAAAGAAACCAAGAGAAAACTGTCCCAGAATTGAACTTGATTGAGACAATTTGAAATTCAGAAAGTTTTTCCAAGATGAGAGCTGATTTAATATCGTTATGATTTTTAAGTTATTATGGTGCTTCCACTTCTACTGAAGGAACCTCAACAACGTTTGGGGTGTAGGAGGTAACTAAGTGCAAAAAAGCTCAAATAAAATTATATTACACAAAATCATCTTATGGAACAGATTCTGCACCATTAAAATACACCCTGAAATTATTTCATTTCAGTAGAAGCATTCCATCTCTCTTTTAGAGATCTTGCTGATATTAAAGGTAGCACAAGTTGCATTAAAATACAAAAAAAAAATTTCCTAATACACATACAAGATTACTAACAAGGCTGCCATTGTTATTTCAGGTATTTTTTTAATCCCAGACTGATAATGGTAGCTGTTGTCTGTGGGGAAACTTCTGTATTAAAAGAATGAATAAATCAACAATATGGTAGTTCAGGGCATGGAGGTGGTTGTTTTCTTATTTTTAAAAGTTTAAAATTAAGAACTGAACTTAGCTCAGACATCGAAGAACTCAGTACAGATGAAAAGGAAATACTTACAGGCACTTTTCAGAGTCTGGGAGAACCGCTCCTAACTGCATTCGCCTACGAGTTACATCCAGGGGATATCTACAGTGAAGATATTTAAACAGCAGTTCAAGCAGATGTGCGACAACTGTTTGAATAGTGTTTAAACAAGAATACAAAGAAGTCCACACGCAACCTCCAAGCTGCCTTTTCAGTGAGAGTCAGGAATCCAGCTTAGATTCTCAAACACAGCTGAAAGCTCTCCAGAAAGGGAGACTCCCCTTACACAACCAAAACCAGCAAACCAGAGCTCTTAATAGATTCCATTTGACACTAGTAAGGAAGATACATGAAGATCAGATGAGAGTATAAAACAGTCTGTAAAATGCTGAAGGGAGAAGACACCTGCATTGAAAATAAAATTAACAGTTTAAGGATTAACAGGCAATTATATTGGCAATGCAGTGATTTAGTGAAAAATCCATGCCGTGCAAGTCCATTAAATTAACTTATTTTATGGACAAAATAAAATAGAACAAGGACAGGGTGAGAAAGGAAAAAGCAAACAAAGCAATAAAAATGCCAAATACAGTATCTAAGATATGTTTGAGTTTGGTTTTTTTTTTAGCCCTATGGCTTCAAAGGTTACATAAATATGAAAGTAAATTGGAATAATAAAATTCTGCAGATTATGTTCAGGGTCAGAAAGTGGATTTTAGCAGATTTGCCTGAATTTGTTTAACTGACTCACTGGATAATTCTTAAAAGACCCTGAAGATTAAACAGATATTTAGTAAGTGAAAGAATAGGAAATATCTGTATTTCAGTATTTGCTTAATTTAAACAGCTTACTAATAATTAGACATAGATAAAATTGTGTCAAAGTTTCTTTAGAATGAACAGCTATAGAGAGGAAAACCAACCCCATACCCAAACTTACGATATCGTCTGAGCTATTGCTCCAGCTATGCCACCACACAGCAGATTTACATGTGTTTTCAAAACTAAGACATCGGGGTTATCTAATGAAGGCCGTCCAAGCAAGTTAGGCGCTTGAGCAAGTCCAATGCTCTTTAAGGTACCAAAGGTAAAAAATGAAAAACCTAAAAGGAAATTTAGTTTTATGTACTTTCATAAAAAAAACAAACTATTTGTTGATGTATCATCATAAACAGAATGCTGCATTTACAAAATTAAACTATTTTCCAGTTCTTTCGGAAGTTTTTCTTGAGCAGAAAAACAGATAAACAATATTTTGAACTTCTACAGTAACTTCTGTCCAAATGAATTTGTGTTTCCACATAATGCTACAAGATTGCTTTCAATAAGCTAGCCTGTGAGTTTTAAGTTACTGGATTGCTGTCAAGAACCTTTCCTTGTTTCTAAGATCTTTCTAACTGCTGGACATCTGTCAGCTTTTAAAAACAAGTGTAGTTTATCCAGGCTGCTCTGCTCCTCTGTTCCACATCATCGCTGCTCTACATGCAGGAGTATTTACAGACAAGCCACCAGGAGATGGAGCCAATACAGAGGCTCTAAGGCTCCATTTACAGAGCACCCATTCCCAAGGAGATGCCTGTTTGAAAGGAACAGCCTCCAGAATTTTCTTGGGGGAAAACTGGGAAGTACAAGACAACCACTAGTTTACCTTTCTCAGTCTCAACTCCAAATTGCAGAAAAGCTAGGCTTTGACTGTTGAAGGCACTTTTTAAGGAGCATTACTGAAGATGATTAGGACAGAAGCTAATTAACTAGGTGTGCAAATATATTAAAGAAATTTAGTAGTGCACAGAACTGCCATGTTCTGGCTTTACTTACCCGCATATGGCGCCATTCCCACCACAGTTGGCATCAGCCCTCTGTAGAATCCACTAAAACCACCTTCCTTTGAAAGAAAAACACAGCAGCATTTGTGGCAAGAAATACAAGTGTCTTGAGTTACCCAACTGTTCATACAGACTCCCATGACAGCAATCTGACTAGCACCATCTACCACCAAGGAGATCATGTCATGTTCTGCTTCCTGTGCCTGAAGAATTGAAGGGACAACTGCCTGGCTCCATAGGAGATAAATAAGTGAAAATGAAGGACAAAAATCTACACCCAACAGCGCTACTGAAAATATTTATGCATTATATATAGCCCTCCTCCCCAAATCTTTCTGGTAACATTACTACTTCTCATGAAAAGGAACTTCTCTGCTGTTTCTGACCTCCCACTTACATGAGCTTTAGCTACAGCTTAGCAGCCCAAGTCAAAAGCAGCATCCAAAAAACTTTTTACATTAAAAAATTCGAAGTGCACACAATGAAGTAATTTTATTTTGCACTAAGCCACTATGTTCAATGCAGTGAAATATTATTAAAAAAGCCTATTTTGCTTTGACAGAATTGAAGATTAAAAGAAAAAATACCTTTGTGTAAATCATCTTGAATGCATGGATAATTCCCATGTACTTGTGTTCCCCTTTTACTTGGAACGCCAGGCGAACTCTAACCATATCAAGAGGGTAAGTACAAATCACTGCTGTAATACCTTTATTAAAAACAAAAACAAAACAAGCAAACAAAACTCACCTACACCTTATCTGATTCTAGGATTATTTTGAAAAGTAGAATTTCCTTTTCTGGCAGTCAATACAATTGCATATACAAACTATTTTGTTAAAGAAACACTTAAAGTCACTTATAATCAGAGAACCAGAAACTAACTCCAGCGACACACAAAGGACTTACATTTGTACTTGGTGTTCACTGAAGCAGCACACCTAGGCCTAGATTTTTCAAGATTTATGGGTCTGACTATATGCACCTGAGCAATCTTATTGAAATTCATAGCTCCTAAGAATTAGGCTAGTCAAGTACATCAGCTTTATTGGATTGCAACCATGAAACCTAATCCTACCATATAAAAAAAATAAATTCAAACAACCAAATTTACATGTTTTATTCCAAAAAGGTTCTGTCAGAATTTGGTATGATTACTGGGTATAGATATATGTATCTATCCACCGTATCTGAAAATATTAAACATATTCTAATGACACACTAAATATATCCTAATTACACCTAAAAGAGAGCCAGGCTCATACTGATGAGACGTACTTAACCGTGTTGCATTACTGCATTTTAATAGTTCGTATTACACCAGGATTTCTATTTTTAAACTGAGCAGAAAAGCTTCTGGGACTTAAGATGCAAAATAAAAGGAAAAAAAAATCAAATCTTGGAACTCATCCAGTTAGGAGCTGCTTCAAAACATCTTAAATGCTGACCAACTTGCAATTTTGGAAGCACAACTCCAGTACAGAAAACAACAATTCTAACAGTTACATGAGTAACAAATTCTTTCCAACTGCTAGTTATTGAGGTAAACCACACAATGGCTGACAAATTCTTTGGAGGGAATAGTTACAACTGTTGACTAACAACAGTGGTCATTTTCTGATGGTACACCACAGTCACCAAAAAAAAAAATCCCACCAGAAAACAAAATTAAAAAAAAAA
>WAAE01006984.1:0-175182 GCA_013400495.1 Nicator chloris
TAAAAAGCCAGCACTTATTTTTCACTTGAAAAAAAATACTAACAGAGAATGATACATTAAGATCTGCATAAGTAATGTTATAAAGCTACCTTGGTAGTCTCTGAGAGAGAGTCTCAGTTGATATGAACCAGTAATACCTTACAGATTTACTTAAGAGATGAAGATGCCAAAATCATCATCACTGGAATGCTGTATTCAAATGTGTGAAGATATGTTCAGGATACAGAGATATAAATGTTTTTCCTGTGTATTTTTGCTCAAAAAGGAGATGGAGGCACCGAGAGATGCAGGTGTATGTTAGCTTTGGGAATGCCTCCAAGAGGAATTAGATGCTATTGAAATTGAAACAAAACCCCCCTCAGTATTTAGCATGCTTTCCTGAATCAGGGCCAGCATATGTGGTGGCACCCAGCAAAAACCAAGGCTGTATGACTCTTCTAGTGGGCAATACCTTGCTTTTGTTCTTCAAGACATTTTTTTACAAACTCAGTCACAGTTCTAATAACACAGTTCTAAAACGTTCTTTGGAATAATCTCAAAACCAGATTATTATAAAATGCTTAAAGTGAGTGTATGCTTAACAGAAAAAAAGCACAACATTCCCTGGGACTGAGCCCAGAAAGCAGAACTTTCGGAGACTGCAAGGTCATGACTTGGTGATTGGGCCATGAACAGGCATCTCTAGCCATCTGTTGATTCACCTTTCCAAATTATTTGACCTGTATTTTCTGTTGACACAAACATAAAAAAGTTCATTTGCCACACTACCCAAAACAAACTTGAAGACATTGGACCATGATTTGAGAACCTCTGACAATTGTAGTCCTAGATATCTGCAAAATGGAGCAGGAACAGAAAAACAAGGTGTCTCAGGATCTGCTGGGAAGATACTGCTTCCTTCCTTATTCTTGGGAAGAAGTTTGTAACAAACAAGTTTGTAACAGGGAAATTGAAAGTGCTCTCTCTCTTCAGTGGTGGAGATGGTTTTAAGGGTTCCTGTGGAACATCATCTTGGTTTGCTATTGCAGCCACTTAGTGAAGAAAAGCACAACTAAGAATATCAAAAAGAAGTATTAAAGGTGCTGTCTTATATCCAAACAATGGTAAAGCAGTACCAATGGGCTCATAGAACATTAGACTCCTCTTTGAGGACTACTTCTGCCATTAAAATCAATGCAACTTAATTAAAGCAAATTATAGGTAGATACATCTATAAATAAGATATTAAAGTGCGCCGCTGAATATGATAATTGCTGCATATTTAGCAATCAGCATGTGTGTTCTGCTTTTGCCAGGAGGGATTTCTTTCAGATGAATCAATGGAGCTTTATTAAAAACCATCTAAATTAGAGGGAGAAATGATGAGTGTTATAATAACGCAAAATCACTGTTTCAACTTTCATTGCAAAACCAGGAAAGCAAAATATATCCCTCTTTGTGTATGTATGGAAAACATCAGGAAAATTCTTTTGAGTTGTAGACACTGGTAGAATTTTTAATCTTTACCTTTTGATGCAAAACAAAAAAACTGGATGGAAGAAACCTTGCTTGCTGTTGAAATGCTGGAGGTCTTCGAGGGTGGGATAATGAGGATATCACAGCAGTAAGGAATTAAGAAGGCCACATCGATCAACTTCCTCCATTTCACATGGCCCATCCAGTTCACTGCCTTACATCACCTGCCTCTGTTTCAGCAGCTAAAGAAAGTGTTCGCAAGTCAAATTGTGCTCTTAAATTTCACTTGCAGTTCCCAGAACCAGGCAGAGTTGAAATGCAAAAAATAAGTGAGTTAATTTTGATCCTTCACCTGTGTATGAAACATTGAGACCAGGGTGGGGAACAAATCCACTTTTACCTCTCCATTTTTCTTCAGTTTTCACTTAATTGAAAACAAAAACCAACTGTGTCTCAGCAGAGGGGAGACCTGAAGGTTAAAGGGCAAATTCCATTATACCACGGCTCTTTTTGGCATGCTGAATCTCAACCCATGTGATTAGAAACACTCACAGACAAAAGAAGAGCTTTGAGAACAGAGGTCAAACCAGCATCTGAATCAAGTCCTTTAGCAGATGATCACAAGACTATTGAAAAATGCACTAAGCAATGCAGCAGTTCTATGTGTCATGTTTATACACAGACTTCCAGGCAAAAAGCAGAACTGGGTGGCATTTTCAAAGCACTTAGATTGATGGCAGAGCAGAAGCTTCACTCTGCAGCCTTCCTGGGGTGGCTCCTGTCTTATAGTGCATGTCAGTCATATAAAATACAATGGTAGTATCCTGCCATGTTTTGTGGGTATAAAATCACAGTGCACAAGCTCAAGTGACTTTCCTGAGCATACAGAGTGAATAAGTGAAAAAGTTAGGAATCCCAGGACTTCTGTCTTCATAAGCTTTTCCTGATCTCCCATAATTTTAAATAAGTCAGCTGTGGGTCAAGTGAAGTCAGCAGTGTTTTGCCCTGGATTCACAAACATGTAGCTAAAATCCCATCAGCCTTGAGGAAGTTATATTATTGCTACTTAGGGGGCAGCACACTGTCCAAATTCTCTTTCTGATCTTAATGGTCATTGAAATGTTTGGATGAGGCTTATTGTTCAGAAGTCAGGGGAAAAAAAGGGGCTAAAAAGCAAAAGGAGAGCGATGCTTAGCATATAAGTGAAGAATTAATAATCCTGAATGCAACACCCACTGTATATTATTCTTTTTCTAACAGTGGGAAACTTTTGACTCTGAGCAGAAGAGTAGCTAGTTAAGAGGTTTTAAAAGAATTTTTTTAACCAACCGGCCTCTGCAATGATGATGAAGTTTTCTATATTCAAGTCTAAACACCTGCAGGAGAGGGAACAGTAATTGCAACTTTATGAGACAGCCAACCTGAAAATGTCTGCATCATTTATTTTCCTTATAGGCAGTATGCATGGTCTTGGGTTTTCACTGTGCTGACTTCACTCAGGATGGATCTTGAGCAGGGAGTCAGGTGGGAATCTGAGAAGAAGTAGAGCCCCAGGCAAAAACATACTGTCCTGCTGAATTCTGCTGGTAGGGGCAAGGAGATGTTGCTGATTTCTATTTGCAGTGTGGTAGCTCTCACCTTGAGTTGTGTATTGGTGCACAAGAAAAAGTCGGTTCTGGTTTCATGAGGCTTAAACTTCAAGAAAGATCACTATAGTTGTTATTTTTTGTACCACAGCATCTGTCCAACCCCTAACGCCTTGATCCATAAGGAAGGGGCAAGGGAGGCTTTCCTGCTAGCAGCTAGAATTGTAGCCTTTAACGAATGCTCCGAGAGGAAGGCAGTGTAAGACAGGTGAGGGGGAATGAAATGCAGGATCCCCTGGGGAAAAAACAGTCTCATGCACCTTTTCTGTACAGTTTTCAAGATAGTCAGGAGCTTCAGGATTAAATAAATCCTCTCTCTTCCCTTAAAGAATTGTTATTCTGCAACCCCAGAATTCTCCTGTAGGCAAATTCCAGACTTACTCAAGACACCTGCTCACAGGTGTACTCTATTTATAGCTTAAAATGTATTTGCGGATATTTGAACGCTCTAAGGTTTTTGTTTCTGGCTTGAAACAACACTGTCCTTCAGTCTGCACTTCCACCAGCCTGGTTCTTCTGCTGGAAACCGGCAGGGGTTTCATTAAGGATGCAGAGGTGTCATAGGATATTTTCTGAAGGGATACCTTCTATCACAGAAATCTTGTTAGCTAGTGATAATTATTGTTTCTAAAAAGAGAGACTTAAACAACAAAAACGTTCACTAGCCGTGTATAAAAAACACCTCTCTGGCACACAGAAAATCTCGACCATGAAGGCATTGAGTTATATGGAGGCAGTGTCTTGCCAGTTTTTCTGGTATCGTGTCTCCGAGTGTGGCCACTGCTGTGACTGGGATTTCCAAAGGGGCAATTAGGAGAACAGCCTGTGCGTACGGAGGTTCTGCTCTCCCGTTCAGCTCTCTGAGACCTTGCCTCTCTTCCACCTGCCAAAGACTTCACTGTCTTCTGCTAACGGGATGTTAGTTGGTTTGATTCCTATTTGTATCTAGTTTATTAGTGTTACATTCCACAAAGGCCTTGGCCATACCACTTCTTTGCAACAGTTACATTTCATGAATTGTTTGTTGTTGTTTTTTGATAAAGATAGTATTTTCTTTCCTTGATTTAAGTGTGCTGCTCTTTTAATTGTGTTGATAGGATGATGGCTGTTTCTGTGTTTATCTTTGCCCGTTATTTTTGCATATTCATGCTCTGCTTGTTAGTTGAGGCCGCTGTTAAGAGATGAACTGTTCATAATGATGGCACTTATTTAAGTTGATGCTGTTAATTTAAACCCTAAAAATACAGGAGCGTATTTTGGATCATTTTTTCTGTTGTACATTGCCATACATGGGTGAAATGTGTATTTCACAGCTGTCATGTTCTCTGTTGGTTGGGATGTTGGTCTCCTAAGCTCTTCCAGCTGCATCTGTTGGGACTCATCTGAGCACTGCACCTTCTAACAGCTCCCTTGCTGGTCACCTCGTGGTCACCACCCATTTGGCTTTGATAGGACTTCCAAGTTTTAATCCTGTTTTATTAACATTACTGTTTCTTCACCTAAATGTGCTGTGATTATTAACAGTGTCAAAACTTCCACACCTGGTCTGAGGGCCAGCTGTGTGTGTCCTGTTTTAGGAAAGGAGGAGAAGCTGGAATATTTTGATCTTACTAATTAGTACCTTTCACACTGATTTTTAGCTTAGTTTGTTGTAGAAGGCAGTAAAGGAACCCTTTTGCTTTGACTCTTTCTGAAACATAAATAACTTCTACTAAGGAGGTGTTTCTATTTTCACAATTTCTCTTTTCATCAGGGTAGTATTTTATTCCAGGCACCATTTTGGCACTCCAGGCTGAGTGATGATATGCTTTTACTGTCGCATGGACAGATGGAGAAGGGAAATCAGAAGAAATGGCTGAGCCTTTAATTAGCTGTGCAGAGCCAGAGCATGCTTTTCCAGTGCATTGGGGGTTTTATATAGGGTGTGGAGACTCAGCCGCTCGATGGATCCAAATTAGCAAAATTGTGTATCCGCCACCAGGGCGTTTCTATGGTAACTGTCTCTCAAATCATATATACAAACAGACCTGGCAGGGGCTATTGCCTTCTATTTGGTCTGTAGAAAACCATCAAAAAAGGGGCGTTTTCAGGCTGAAAAAAGGCCTTGTGATATAATTTTTTACTTTTGATGATTAGTATAAGTTTTGGGATTACTGCTTGATGCTGGCACAATTCTGAGTGTTTGTGGTTTTTCACGTTGCCTGGCTGCTGTTACTCCCTTTAGGTGTGAGAGTGCAGGAAACTCACACAAGGCTGTGAATGCACTGTTACCAGGCTCATGCACATAATTAATAACCTATCTACAGCTGCACAGATAGACCATGTACTATATGTTTTTTATGATGAGAGACCAGATTATACATTTGTTTCTTTTCCCTTCATTCTTCTTCATAAAACAGGAGAAATCTAGAGGGTCTTCTCTCACCAGTGCACCTGGGAACTTAAGGGAAATCATCAACCTGATGAAATTAGTAGTGTAAGAGCATCCAAGGTGGCTGTGGCTCTTCACCTGAGTGACTCTGTAAAGTCTCTCTGCATGTTACTTTTTTTTTTCTGGTGGAAAAAATGAATGAATGATCCCTTTAGCCTACTGCCCTCTTTTTGAAATGTAGGGCAATTATTGTTATTTTTTGCTCATCCAAAGTCAGACACTGCTAAAGCATGGGTCATTTCAAATCAGAGGTGTTTTTTTCTTGTGGCCAGCAGTTCTGTGAGGATGCCTTTCTGTTTTGAATGAGATAAAGGAAGCTTGCAAGAGGCCTTTACTAAATAGTTTTCATTTACAAGTATCTTGGATGTTTGATGAGTGGCAAGGTGCATAACAAAATTTGTCTGGAAGAATTCCGAAGCCTGCCTCGTAGCTCCAAATTATACTGCCTGTCTTTTCATTGGACTTGGTTTATGTAATGTACACAGAAATGCTTAAAAAAGGTAGATAACACTTAATACACCTCAATGCACAACTTTTCTCATTGCAGGGGCTTATATGTCTGTTCAGTGAACATGGTGTATTGTGCATAAATTACAGGACTGACAGAAATGTACTTTAACCTGTAGAATGCAAAAAAATGTTAATTTTTGTGGGGGTTTTTTTTCTAATCAGGCATTTGCCGAAAGCTCGGTGTGATTTATTAGTTTCTTTTTAATGAATTGTTAAAAATGTTTGAAAAGGCATTAAATCTTCCTTTCTGCTATTAATCTGTAAAAGGGGAAGGGGGTTTTAAATGGCCTCTTAGTATATTGCTTTATAAAACTGCTGATTCTAGCAGCACCGGAATAGGAATACATACTACTAATGTAGGAAACACCGAATGCAGGCAGAGCCTCGTCCATTTATGGAAGAAAAGACTAATAGCTCCATTTTAACAAGGCTCTTAACACTTTGGGCCATCAGCAGGCATTGAGTGAGTGAAATTGGGAGAGCTCTTGTGTGCTAAAAGCATTGAAGTTCACCGTTTGGTACCGGGTTGGAGCCTTCATGATAGAATTGTGCTCCCCAGCCAGTGCCGGTTGCCATCTTGAACACAAACCAAGTAGCGCTGGCATTTTGACTGAGCACACTAATGCTGCACTTTTGAAATGGCACCAGAGCATCATAAATGCACTTAACTCCCAGCTGGATACTTAGCTTTGCAGTGGCGTTAGGCAAAGTTTCTGGATTCGTGTTAAGAATGAAAGAAAACCTGTTTGTATCATATTTTATACTTAAACAAAACAAGCTAGTGGAGGGAAAAAAAGCAGACTTGGTACTAAGATGTTAGCTTTGTTTCAGGTAGTTGTGGCGCTATAATCAGAAGGGGTGTGCTTAGATGATGTCCTCATGTTACTGAATTCCAGGAGGAAGGCTGGACAGGGATGAAGAGAGAGTATCCCAGCTAGTAGGCAGATGAGGGAAAGGCTCTGAAGATTGTACCTGTCTTAAACACTTCTTTGATACAGAAGCCTTTCTTATTAGCAGTGATAAGATAATGTATGGGATTTGAAGCGTCTTTGAGCCCCTGCCTTTCTTTCGTTGATTTTGGCATGTTGCAGCATCGTGTGTTCTCTGCTTATCGTTTTGAGATGCATTGTTAGTAGCTGGGCTGCATAATTGATCTTCATCTCTAATTACTCTCCTCTCCACAGGTGCCTGGAAAAGGTCCAGATGGGAGCTCCTACAGCCTTCACTTCGAGGGGGTGGAAAGGCAGTATGCATCCTTACCCAGGTACAGCACCAAACCTCGTGCTCATGCTGACTCACCCTCCTTCCAATGGGGAGGGAAAGCAGCCCACAGCTGTTGTCTGGCTCTAACATAAGCAATTATTCTGCACTTTTGTCACCTTTTGCTGCTGATTTACTGCCATTTTGTACCTGTACTATTAATTTGGACTTTCGAATTTTTAAAAAACAGTTCTCTCATTGAACATGAAAGATTCACGGTCTGCAAGAGTCATGATCCACAGGTAAAGAACATGACATTGAGGGAGCTGGCTCTGCGAGAGTTGTAACAGGTTGTAGCAGGGCATAAATGACTGAGTTTGTAGTGGTATAATCTTTGCTGGCATTGACAGAACATTGCTGTGGAAAGCTTCAGCTACAGCTACGACTACAGCAGCCACAGCAATGGAAGTCCCACTGTTGCTGCAAGGGCTGTCTGACTGCAGTCCTATTCCATGAGAGCATCTCTGTGCTTTAACTGAATGCTCTGGAAATGTGAGTGAATCCTCTGAGGGCTTTTTGAAATTTTTAATCCTTATAAACTGAATGAAGAGTAATTCTAGTCTGAAACCAGTGGGGCATAACAAAAAGGAAGCATTTCAGGGATTTCAGCCCCGTTTCTATGGGAGTTCTATTAGCAGAGTGTAACATAAATCAAACCAGAAAGAGGAGTGAGAGGATGCTAGAACAGATAGTGGGAAGCAGGGAAAGGAAAACAAAACCAGAAAAATATTCCCCCTTTAGAATTAGAGGGATGTAGTCCCTTAGTCCTCCTGCCTCTTGGACCTACAGGCAGGCTGATTTGTAAAAGCAAAGCAAAAATAGAGATCTATAAGCAAGAAAAGATCTTTTTGTTGTGAAGTAGTGCTGGCATTTAGGAAATCAGAGAATTGTTTCTTTTTGCTGCTTCTTTTTCCGCTCAGCTGTTTACATTCAGAGGTGTACACTGAAAGATTGATTGATAAATATGTAATGCTGTGTCCAATTCCAGATGAAAATACAAAGAATATTTTACTTTTGCTAACCAGAATGTAAAGGCTGTCTCCCAAGACACTGTTGGATGTCTGTAGGCATTTTTAATGTATGTGGTTTCCAAACCAAAGGATGTGTCTGCAGTTTACTTCCTGCCTTCAAATGATGTTTGTTAGCCATTTTTTCTTGGAGATTCATCCTCTGCAGTAACTGGCTTTTCTGACAGAAGTCTGCTTTCCAACAGTGTGTCTTACATGTATTTCCTGGCTGACTGTGGGTATTTACTCTTCTGGGTAAATAGCCATGTATTTTTACAGTTCTCCAACACTCATGTTTCCCCATCATGTTTTTAGCAGTGACTTTTGCATGTTAGTTAGGTGTACTTTAATTGCTCCTTTTTTATTTATTTTGAACTTCCATTTTGTTGAGTACTTCCTTGTGGATTACAAGAGTAAATTCATAATTGGTGCCCAGTGTAACTCTCTACAGCAATTTTTATATTTGTGTATCATGTCTCCTTTCATTCATTTTCCCTTTAAGAAAATTAACCATATTTTTTCTAGCGTTGTAAACTGAAAATTTCCCCGTGAAGTAACTTCCATAAGCCAGAATTGTTTTGATTTCCCCAATATTCCTTTCAAGGGAGAATGACCAGAAGTGAGCACTACAGTGCAGATGTAGACATGCCCTTGGCTTTATGTAGTAAGTGTTCTCTGTATCCCTTCTGTCCTCTTCCTTTCCAAACTGCTGCATCCTCTCTACAACCTGTGTTTTTGTGGGGTTTGTTTGGTTGGTTTTGGGTTTTGGTTTTGGTTTTTTTGGGTTTTGTTAAAGTAGATTTATCTGAATAAGATCATGAATGCTCCAGTGTTGTTCCCCAAGCCTCCATTTAACTTGCTGGAGACACAACTCTCCAGCTCCTAGAACAGGTTTGAGTATTTAACTGGAGGGAACTCTCCATTCAGAAAGTCATCCAAATATTCCCTAAGCTTTTGAAGATCACTGTGAAAGTGTCCTTTCTCTCTGTGCCTAAGGAGATTATGCTGG
The DNA here is from genome assembly GCA_013400495.1 of Nicator chloris. Taxonomy (NCBI): domain Eukaryota; kingdom Metazoa; phylum Chordata; class Aves; order Passeriformes; family Pycnonotidae; genus Nicator; species Nicator chloris. Next base: position 9,319 of record WAAE01006984.1, read on the forward strand.
AGAGTGAGAAGACCTGCACTTCAGCAGGGTTGTTTGTGCTTCCCAACCTGAACACTTACACTGCTGCACGCAAGCCAAGCTGTGTTTCCAGAGGGTTTCCACCCTGGCAGGAGCAGAGCTTTGGGATATCGCACACCCTTGGGTGTGCCTACAATTCAGCAATCGGCTGCTTGCTTTTTATACTTCAGTTCTGTAAGTTTTGCAGTTTCATGTTACTGCAGTAATTAAGCCCTGGCAGTCACAAATGACTAGATTGTACAGTGAACTGTAAATCCAGACTAAGGGGATGCAGTCTCATTGCCAGCCACTAATGGAAATGAGTGATTTCTTTTGTTCTCATGGCTGACTGCCCAGGAGCATAGAGGAATCCAGGTAAAAACCACCCATTTGCCAACCAATTCTCGGTGGAGGATCCATGAAAACTACTGTAATGAGCCGCATTATTTAAAAAAAAAAAAAAAAAGGAAAAGAAATTAAGATAAAGAAACAGGAATGTAGAAAGAAATGAAGAGATAGTATTTCCTCAAAAGAGTAGTTTTCTTCTCTCCAGCATTTTAGTATTAGTTCACAGTTTCCTGGCCTTGGGTTTATTCCCCTTCTTTTGTGCTGTCCTCACTGTGGTGAGGCCACTGAGCCACATTGGTACGGACGTCGTGTGGAACTGTCTGCATACTTAGCCATTTAAGCCCAGTTTAATAAGAGATACTTAGAGAGGCTTCAGATGAGGGTTGTAGATGCTGGGAAACAAATTCCTGTTGCAATATTGTGTTGAGTCCAGGAGGATATGACCTTTGCCTGCTGCTCTGGTGTGGCACACACAAGGAAGGAGAGGAAAGTGCTTGGACTAGAGCCAGTTTCACGGGATGAGGAGGGAGGAGGGGATCTGTGCTATGTCAAGAGTAGCTGGGACCTACACAGTGAAACTGCTCTGCTCACCTGAAAACCACCAGGACTCATGCCAGTGTGTGGGCATGGACAAATTAAGTAAGAGAGCTCTGGTCTTTCTCCCCACCGGACAAGAAGGAGGAATGTTCACCTAGCAAGTGTCTTTATCAGTGTTTAATGCCCCTGAGACACTGTCCCATTCCTTTGCAAAGGCAAAAAGTCAGATCTGCATAAAGTCAGATCTGAGCATACGTGCTGCTGGCTTGTAAAATTCTAAGCTTCGAAGCATCATTGTGGCTTTTTTTTTTTTTTTTCTGTTTTGCTCTTAAATTATGTGTAGATACTGTGGGGCAAATTCAGGTGATACAAGTCTGTATTAACTCTATTTGAGGAATTCAGCTGTCAGGTGTGCTTGTCTTTTCAGTGGATGTAGCAGCAAATTACTGTCTTGGTCTCACTGAAGTCAGTGGTGTCCTTTTTTCCTTTGAGTGGGGGATCTGTTCCTGTGTAAGGTTACATGTTTAATTAAAAGGGGAAACAGGAGGCAGCAGCCTTTGGAGAAAGGCTTTCTGTCTGACTGTTCTAAGGAGTGGTGAGCTGAGCTACATAGTTAAGTTGCTAGGTAAAATAATGCCAGCCTGTAGGCTTGCTTTGGAAACGTCTACAGAGGCAAACATCTGAATTAAATGATAAGTGGCTGTGGCAGGAGAGTGGCAGGTCTTCATCTGTCACTGCATTGTGCTGTTCTGTCTGCAGAAAAGCAGCAAAGTGGGAGAGACAGAATGGGAGGCTTTGCAAGAGAGATACAGTTCTTTGCACTCAGTACTTACGTGTTGCCCTGAGGCTATTGCTAAGTAGTGCTGAGCAGTAGTATTAAGCAATGTTAAATCCTCCTGCTTAGGAGGTGAATGGCTTGATTCTTACACCTCTTAGCCTCTTCTTTTGGGAAGAAGAGCAGAGCAAGGTCGTGGGAGTCAGTAAAACAATTGTATCTTTTAAACTATTTTAATGCCTGCTTTCTTGGTGTAATTTAGAATATTTTCCCGATGGAGCTATGGAACAGATATGAAGCTGAAGCTGCTGTGTTTGTTCATAGTTCTGTTTTTGAGCTTGCTTTATGGAAGTCTGTCTTAATGTAAATCACAGTATTGCTAATGGCAGCCTTGTTTGGAGAAGCCTCATGTTCAAGGACACGTTCTTTTCTGTGTTGGTGGAAAAGCTGGCTGTGACCAAACACAGACTGACAGACACTGAGACAGCACAAAGTTTGACATGATGAATGTGGATTAGAAAGCTCTCTTTCCAACAAGAAATGCTAATTCCAATGGAAAAGTAGTACTTCAGACTTCCTCTAGAATTCTCATATGATGGAAGGACGCATTTATGTCAAGAAAAGGGGGAGGGCCAGAAAGGCTGTGAGAGCATTAGAAAATAACTGCTAGGATGGAAAAATGAGTTCTGGCTGTGTAGATGGGTTCAGGTGTATTGCTGTGGCTGGGACAAGACTGCTGAGCAAACTGGTAATTTGCTCACGGAAGTATCTGTCTTAAATGTAACATGCATCCTGAAACTGAGAAGCTTGGAAATGGATTAAGGAGCCAGCCTTGCCATGCAGTGGCAATGGGTGGTCTTCGCATGCTGGAAGCTTCTCTTCAGGTTGACCATGCAACTCGCACTTCTTCAAGCAGTAGCTGAAAGCAGCACACTCTCCATTTTTAGGTATGATGCCAGAAAGGACACTTTTGATCACCTTGCCTGAGCCTTCCAAGACTTTCTACATTTCTGCATCAAACTAAATTTCAATTTTGATCTGTCCCACTACTTTTGTAAATGTATTGACAGAAGCATCTAACCTGGAATTAGAATGTCACATTGTGGAAATTTCATTACATTTTTTGGAGGTTAATTATTTTACTGCTTAAAGAAATTATGCCTTTTTTTCCCCTCAGAGGCTGATATTACCCAATTTCAGTTTCTAGATACTATGATAACTATTTTCTCTGCTAGATTTTAAGAGCCAAGCCTACAAAATTCCTTCCCTTGAGTATTTCTATGCAGAGATCATTTATGTTATGCTTTCACCTCCCTTTCAATAAATTAAATAGATTGAGCATTTAGGTCTTACATTCTAGAGCATGAAAAGAATATTAACTCAAGGGGCCAGAGTACCCATGCAGTCAATTTAGGAGGTAGCCTTTAGAGTGGAGTCAAAAACATTCTGAGCCCTTCGAATCAAAAGCAAAGTTTTGGTGACATCTGTGTCATGAACAGGTAAGGCTCCTCCAACAGAAGAAATGGATTACTTAGCATGTTTCATTGACTGCTTCTTGCACTTGAGTGTTCTTGCCTTTATTTTACCAAGTTCATTTCAAAATCCAAGATTTCTGTAATTTAATTGAATCCTGAAAACATAATCAGAAAGTGACTTGACACAAATCACAAGAAAAAGTTAATTGTCTATTAAATAAGACTCATCATTCACCATTGTCTAGCAGAATCTGAAATTAATATATTGACATTACTTAAATACGTATATAGTGTATTCTCTTGGTTAACAAAAAAGAAATCACAGTTTTAGTGCAGACTATAATTAGCTGTAAATCAACTTGTCAGAGCGTTCCCAGCCTCTGGGAATTGACTAGCCAAGGACCACAGATGAAAAAGCAAGGTTTAAAATGAATTATTTAAAACAAAATTCCCTGCATGCTGATTTAAATCACAAATTTTTATTTTTTTTTTTTTCTTGGAATCACTTTGATTTAACCTACTCCATCACCCGTTGGAGAACAATCTCTCCTCTTTCTTGTTTTGTATACTTCATCTACGTTCCTCCTTGGCATACAGCAGTTTGTTGCACATCATAGACACAGCAGTGCAGTCATGGTTCCAGCCAGCACCTGAGGCACGTCCTGATTGGTGTTGCTGTTGGCAAGTGCCATGTGGTGGCACAGTGGTTCTCTCTGTCCCATCACACGGCTGCTGTTCTGACAAGTTGTCTTCCAGACACCTTCTTGGTGCTCGGACTTCCCTTGGTAGCAGCTTGCCTCTGTTTTTCACTGTTCTCTCATCAGTTGACTTCATTACATGACTCTACTGAAATTGCAGTTTCCTCTATGTTTTGTTGGGCCAACATGGTCCTTTATGGCAGGCAGAGAGTGACAATGCTGATGCAGACTGCAAGGAATAAATACCATTGCTGCCTTGCAGTACTGTTTAAATTGGAGCATTGTTCACCTGGTTAAAAAGAGCATCTGAAGATACTCTCTCATGGAGGAGGCCAGGGGTGCCAAAACTTTAATGGCAGTGAAATAATTTATCAACCCTGTCCAGAATTACGCACATCTTAGTCTGTCAGTGAAACCATTTTATTGGACATATGTTACACAGCTACAAGGTGAGCCTGTTAACTTCTGCTGTGTAATGTTATACCCAATATTTTTAGTAATGCCCAGGATTTTCCCTCCAAAGGGGTGGAAACCAGTGAAGAGCAGGTTGATGGGAAAATAGTGTGTAGTTACAGGTGGCTGAATAAAGTCTGTATCTCCCTTGTTTCTTCTACTGGTTAAAATAAGAGGAGATGGTCAAGAGGAATATTTGCGAATCAATTGTAAATGGTTTTTTTTTTAAATTTTTGACATAAATCATATTTTTTTTAATATTCCCCTGGCGTAACTTCAAAACTAAGAAGACTTGATAATTTGGTGTCTTACATAGGATTAGAACTAAGCAGGGTACAAAAATGAATGGCCCAACTAGCTTCATCACCCTAATCATGTAAAATATAAATAACATTCAAACAGTATATTCTCCAGTATACTTAATTATTAACTTTCTCTTCTGTTTTAATCATCTAAAGTGATATCAGTAATTCAGGGATATTTTTTTAATATGATTTTTATCTTGACAGCTGTTCTTTTATTGAAAATGCAGCAAAATCTTGTCATCTGTACCTTCCAGTGTGGTGATCTCATTATAAATGAAATATATGTATGGTTTTAGTTGGATTTTAAGTGCTGGCAGGTGAATTTAGAATCAGTTTTAATGGAAATACTGGTCAAGGACCTCCAAGATATGTTGCAATAAACCAGCCAAGATGAAATACAGGCAAAGAAAAAAGATCATTCTTATATGCTTGAGCCCAAACTTGGGAACCAAGCTGATGTGCCCATTAAAAGATTAGCTTAAATCCAATTTAAACAGTTTTAAGATTTAGCTAACTAACTTTTCTTAACTCTGGAAGATACTAAAACTGATTGGTGTAGAAACCCCAGGCTCTAGCAGATGTCAGAGAAATCATTGTACTTCAAGGCCAGAGTCCAAATCTGTAGCAGGAGAGCAGATTTGTGACACATACATGCAGCAGAGAGCTGAAGTGCTCTGTTGCAACTTTTTCTGTCCCACCTTCGTTTCAATCCCTCTGCTCAGGTGTGCCATGGTACCTAATATCACCTCTGTGCCATATGTGAAGTCTGAAGACTTTATTTCATATATGATGTCAAAATACATTTGTCCAAAAATGTGCAGAGTTCATAAATAACCTAAGTATACTTTCTACAGGGAGAATCTCAGGCATTAAAAGCAGAGTAGGTAGGAAAAGGGTCAGTGTACTACAGAGCTTTCAAAAAATAGTCTTGTGTCTCTTAGGACTTGACTGAAAGGAGGAAAGAAATTTGTAAACAGGATCACAATTTCAGAAATCTCTGTGGTGAATACAAAAGGAAGGAGATTTAGTTGTAAAACATACCTCCAGCTTTCTAATAAAATAGAAATATAACTTGAACTGAACATGATGCCTCAATCCAAGCCAAATTAAGTCTAAATAATGAAAAAGTATACTTTAGAAAGTCAGAAAGGTCAAGGTTCGTGACATCAAATCATGGATTGCAGCTGGCAGGCCACCTCTGTAATTTCCATGGGAATAACTAAAGAAAATTGACCAAAGAAAATGTCTGTAACAACTGGGACATAGCTTGGAAAAAAAAACACTAAAAGCCAGATGTCTCAGAAGAATACTTTGGAAGTGTAGAAGGAGGCAAACAGGGACAAGGTTTGTCAATTTTCCTAATAAGTCATTCAACTCCTCATAGCAAAATGCCAGTTAATGCAATATGGAATAGTTTAAAAGTCACTTAATATTTTGAAACTAAACAGCCAGCCTTTTTGCAAGGAGATACTATCCCAAGTAAATAAAAATACTTTCAAGTGTCACATTTACAGAAAACATGGATCTGGTATGAATTTTAGTGTATAGTCAGGCATAAGGACCTCCCACTCAAACTAAGGGCACCAAATTCAGCTTAAAAATATGGGAGATGGAGAATAATACTGCATTTGAACAAAAGGGCTTGAATTAATATTATAAAATTTAATGAAGTCTTGGAGACATTGCTTCAGAAAAGAAAGCTGTATTAACTATGTCTCCCGTGAGTAAAAGAACAAAACAACTGTTAGGGAACAAAATATTAATGAATGAAGAAAGTGTCAGTACAAAATGGTTAGGTTGAGATGAAGGATCTGTGGAAAAAAGATAAGTGAATGCAAATTAAGAAGAAGATTAAATTAAAAACCAAGAGCATATATCCCATAGAATGCATCAACAGTGTGATGTGCTGAGTGAAACCTGGGGAATAAGATGTGTGCTCCAAAATGCAAATATATCCATTGCATTGTTAAGATGGATATTGAAATGGCTCAGGAGACCAGCAGACTGGGAAGCTCAGCTGGCTGCTTTGTAGGTAGAGATATTTGGAATAAAAATGTTGCTGCTTATGCTGGGTTGTAATTCAGAACTCATCAAAAAGTGTGGACTCTAGGCTGCAAAGGTGAGAAAGAGCATTGTAAAAAAGACAACTCTGCTGCAGTTCTTGGCTTCAGCTTTTCCCTTGATAAACATGTCTGGAGGTGTGGCAGAAAGATGGCTGTCAGTAAATGTGCTTTAAAAACACTTAACAAAGGAAAAATGTAGGAAGCCAGCAGTATCAGGTGTAAATATGTATTATTTTTGAGGATGTTGGATCAGGAGTTTTTGGGGAAGCTTCCTGCAGCTCTCATTTTTGTGTGTGAACCTCCTGTATGTTGTGTCACTGCTCAGCTGTGTTCCTGTGAGCAAACGGCAGCTTTGCAGTGGCACGCTTTGCGGTGGCACCCTTTGCTCAGAGGCAGACTGCAGTTAGTTCTCCGTGTTAGTTCTCAATTCCTTTGTCTCCATCCACTCTTTGCTTCGCAAAGCAGACTCAGAAAAAAAGAAAAAGAAAATAAAAAAGAAAAAAAAAAAATAACACACACCAGAATCACAGCCCTACAGGACGGTGTACTGTCACAATGGTGAGTTTCAAGCTTCTAATAGCAAGTCATTTAAAGAGAGTCAGCTATAGGTATTCTTATCTACATATTTAGGAAAGAGGAAGGATTATGATGATGGAGTAGGAAAGTGAATTGTATGTGGACAGTCTTAATTGCATGCTGCAAGGTAATGACAAGCTGTGATCCTAAGACCTCAAATCTAGTTCTGTGTTCTTTTACAAACGTATAGGGGACAGAGTCGTGAGCACTCTGTGTGCCACCCACCGAGAAACGAGAAGCAGGGTGGGGGAGATTTGAGGAGTGGAAAAACACAAGGGCAGCGCACTGAGCAGACCTGCCTTTGTTTGTTATCCTTGGTGAAACCGTGCCTTGTGAGGAAAGAGCTTTTATATAAACTGGTGATTAAAGGAAAGAGGTATCTAATTTGGGATTAAGAGAATCACTGAAGAATTTAATAGTAAAAACAGTTGCTAGAGCAGCTGTTTCAACACAGCTCAGACAATTGGCAGCCAAACTGCTTCCATTTCATAAGTAGGTGACATATTTAATTTCTCTGCACAGAAGTCTTAAACACATCAGGAGAAAAGGCTCAGTTTTAGGCTCATTTTTTTGTCCAAATGTCTTTGCTCATATTCACCAAAGGCTTTTTTGTTGCTCTTCAAGTATGATGCTTTAGAAAGTCATGCTTTGGATGTGTTGATCCAGCTTGAGAACAGCCAGAAATTTACTACTAGAAGCTAATATGAGCCTGGTCCAGAACCACTGCAATCTGTGGATATGTTCCTAATGATTGCAGTCAGTTGAGACTGAAATGCAACCATTGGAGCATATTCTTTGATTCCTTTGCTGTCTGGGTCAGTCTGGTAGTAATTTGACAGACTCTGATGAGGTTACTTCTTGTTTTCCTCCAGAATTCTGCCCACCAATGTTAGCAGTTTCTCTCTAGATTTTGGAGATCTTAGTAAAAGAAATATATTTTTTGCTGCTCTATGCGTTCTTCTTCAGCCTATCCAATCTTATCACAGATATAAATGAAATAAATGTAGTCCTTAAAAATGAATGTGATTCAAGGTTGTTGAAGAATTGCAAACATTCAGATCATTAATGGTTATAGACCAGAAATTTTGTTAAGAGCAAGCATAGAGCTAAAACTCATTTTATACCCTGTTAGAGAAGATTAATTCCTGCTTTCCTAAGAATCCTTACCCTCATCTCCAGGCTTGGAAAACATAGCATTGTTCTAGCGTATAACAGTTATGCAAATTAGCACTGATTTTGTCATTTAGCACCTGTGCAAAATTTTCTACTAGAACAGTTCTTTCAAATATGGCATAAACAAAGCATAAGATGCACAGTGTTACTTTTGTGGATGTATATTTGGGAAAATCTGCATGAGCCATTGAGCATGTTTACCATAGGTAAAGATCTCATGGATGTGCCAGAAACACGGCAGCAAAGCTTTGTAGGTGTGTAGTTGGTCTTAAATAGCACATAGGCCACTAGGCAGACTTTCAGCAAGCTTTATTTTGAAAATATATTAAATACCATAATGCATATGCTAAAAACTTAACCACATCTTCAGGGCAATGGTAATGTCTTTGCTGTACTCAAAACCTTTGTCTGCCAAACATAACTTAGGCTGGATATAGAGATATTGACACAACTCATACTTCTGCGGGCTTCTGCCTGCGACTGCTGTGGCCTCCACTGCTTTTGTCCTCTGTTCTGTGTGAGCAGATGGGATCCTGCAGCTGTTTGAATAAATATTAGTTTTAAAAAATTATGCTTCTCTGATTAACCATTCAATGAGGGGGGAAATGGCAGGGGAGAGAGCACCTAAGGAATCTCTCTACTTCAGGCCTCTTGCCCAAAAGCATTCATTTAAATGTTTGAGCAGTGATGAGGTGAGGAGTTATATAAACGGGAAGCCGTTCCTCAAATCACTATCTTCTCTCTGCATAGGGTGTAATTGATAGCTTATGTGCTTGCAACAGCTGAAAAAATAGAGCAGAACATGCAAACACGTCCACTGTATAACATATGTGGGAAGCAAGTGGAGGAGAGTGTTAACTTTAATAGAAAGTGAATTATCAGCCATTTTTGTTCCACCCCAGATGTAATTCAGCAAGGAGATTGGATCTGTACACTAGATAGTCTGAGACAGTGCCTTGGAAATTGGCAGTCAGAGTTCCATCCAGAGGGCAGGAAATGTGTGAACAAAACTCCACCCAGGTTATCAAGCAAAACCCCAAGCCAACAGAGGTCCTTGGATATTGAGTAGCTGGCACTTTCCTTCATTTAAAGAAAAAAAATAGCTCTTGTTTTACAGGTGAAGGGAGATGCGTTGAAAGCAGTCTGTTGTAGATCATGGCAAAATCTGGCAAGAAAAACCAATCTCAGGATGATTTCACAGTGAAAATCCTTGTGACTGGCTTTTTGCTTGGATCTAGGTGCTAGTGCAGTGCTATATATATACACCCATGAGTTAACAGGTTTTGGACCCTCATTTAGCATTTTTGCTATGGCTTTTGGTTCAATCTGAGATCCTACACTTTAAAGAAAAGGCATGTTTGTTTACTGAGAACTGAATTGTCTTCAGTATAGAAGGAATGTATTTTTAGAAGCATGGTATGGCCACAGTTTCTCCCCTTGTTTTGCTTTTTTAAGGAGATAATAGTGATACGCTCTTGAACAGAACTCAACCAGTCAACACAATAGCTGGGACAAAGCATGTAGGAAAAAGGATGCTCACAGTCCTTCCTCCAAAGATGCTCAAAAAGCAAACACACTTTACAACTGTACATTCAGCGATTAAAGATTTCCAGAATCAGTTAAAAGCTTTGAGGATCCCAGTAGCCGTGCTCAGAAAAACCATGTGACATCACTGTGCATAGACTTCTGGTAGTCTTCTAATTAGCTTTGTAGGGGTCTCTGAAGGCATCTGGGTTTCTCACTGACTTGGGAATTAGGCTGAATTTAGGCTGCCTGAACCCAATGCTGGGTTTGAGCATTTTTGAGCATTTCTGTATGCATCTCTTTGCCCCTCTGGAATGGCAAGTGGGAGCAGCGTGGTGGGACGGGCTGTGCCGTGGTACTGACTGCACCACATTTCGTGGCAGAAAGCACAGAGCAGATTGGTTTAAAACAAAAGGGAATTAAAAAAAAAAAGGCAAATTCAATTAGTCATTTGAAATTGAGTTGGGGTTTACAACTTGAATTTTTAGGCCCAGATCCATCAGAGCACTTAAGCACCTGCTTTACCTTGCATACATTTTGCTTTTCAATAGCAGTTATTTGCCTTGCTGTCAGAGACCTCCAGGAAACCTGGGCTTAAATAGACGTTGTAAAAGATGAAGGAAGGATGGCAGACAGGCAGTGGTACTTGCAGAAATTTCTCTTTTTCACTCCCTAGATCTTTTGTGGTTTAAATAATGCCTCCTTAATGCAATGCTTTGTGTTACATACCCTGTAAATAATGTCAGGAAAGGTTATTTAATGATAATTTGACTTTTTCTTCGAAAAGACTTGTTACTAATCTTAACCTGAAATCCCTTTAGTATTACTGAGGAGAATAACAACCTTAATGTCATTTTGGTTTTGATTTATTTGTATGAAGGGGTGGCAACTCTCCCTTGTCTCTCGTCACCAAACATCTGAAGCAAGGTCTGTTATTGAGAGATTGCTGCAGTGGTACTTGGTCTTACAGAGATTTCATCAGAAACATTTCATTTTTAATGGACAATGGAAAATGTTCAGCTGTCCATTATTACACTTCTTTGTACACAGTCTAAAAATATAAATGGAAATTATAATTACATCTGTAATTCTGGGTCCCAGCTGAAATCACTTTAATCCCAATGTGAGGGGAAAAAAATCAATACAGAACTGTTAACCCTGGTCTTTTCCTCCTTAGATATTTCTTTTTCACTTGTACTAGTTTTTGCCACAAGTTTTATAAGTCTTTCAAGCGACTTTAGGATACAGAGACGATTTTGCATCCTCAAAATGGTATTGCTACTTTGTGCTTTTCTGATTTAGAAACGTAATGATGTTCTTGAGTAATAGGTTATATTGTAGCTGCTTGATATAATATGATGTTTCTCTCTTTTGCATTTTGATCATTAAAAAGAGGGGCCTTTGAAATGTTGCAATGTTCTTTTAAAGAAAATCCTATTTTACTGGCTGTAGAAGTACACATCGGGGTTTTTTTAAGAGAAACCCAAGTCAGCATTAAAGATTTAACACTGGGATTTGGAAAACACATCTTTCTCAACTCACCACAGGCTCTCTCTACTCTGTTGTGCTTTTTTCCTATGGGTTTCAAATAGTAGGTCTGTCAAGGTTAAGTATTATCATGTTTCGGGTTTTTTGGTATCAACATCTGCAAGTACAGAAATGTCGTCAAGTGTTTTGTGTTTCTGACACCTTCACCATTCTGCAAACCAGGATTAGACCGATAGTTGCTTTCATTTAACATCTGAGGAGGGAGAGGTTCTTTTATGCTGTAAGACCTTTGCAAACTATTAATTGTCCACGAATTGCAGCTTCCTCTGAAACATCTGGTTCTGGTAATAGTCCCAGACGTGATGCTGCAGATTAGGGCACGCTCCACTACATTGTCCCAGTTGCCACCCTGTTAATAATCATGGATCTAACATCCACAGAGCAGAGGTATGTTGTTCAACTTGGCAGAATGTCTTGTTTCTTTGTAATTGCATGTATGTACCATTTTCTAGACCATGGGCACTCAAAAAGTAAAACATAAATTAGCAGCATTCTGGTCAGTCTTTTCTCTGAATACCTGAAAGACATACAACTGAAAAGGAATGTTTCCACTTGAACTGAGGCATTTCAGCAACCTACATTTAGTACCCAAGGTATTTATTTGCTGTCTAAGGCTGTCAAGCCTTAACTTCCTGATTTCATTCCAGGATACAGATGTTTCATTCTCTTCTTGCCCTCTCCTCGCCTTTCAGATACCATTCTATACAAAAGCCTAATCCAAAGATCATTGAAATGTTTCCATTGACATCCAGAGCCTTTGGCTGGGGCTGGGTGAGGCTGAGGCACAAAGTTCTTCATTGCATCGAAGTTATTCCCTCTTCTCAGTCTGATATCTAGGCAAAGCACAGATGTTTTTCCATCTTTACTTCCCCCTGCAAAGCATCTTGATGGGTTTTTTATGTACTTGCCACTTCAAGTCTATCACACCGCACAATCTGAAAATACTTGGAGAGATAGTATAGCAGTGACCTTTATTGTTCATTAGTGAATCAGCAGCCTAGCTTACTGTGGCTTTAAATGAGCTATATAAATTGGTTGTTATTTTCAATGATGAGTCCCTTGATTTGAACATACTAGACAAAGATAATTGATTGATTCATTATGTAAAAGATTGTTTCAAGTTACAGGGTGGTTTTATTTAATTTTTTTTCCCCCAGTCAAATTGAGACATGCTGTCTAGAATCTTGGCCAGGTTCTTACCTGGTTCATACCAGGAAGCACTATTGCTTCTCTGTTTCTCACTGATGGCACATAGCAGCCTTCCTGGGTGGAGTAGGGATGCCTCCTTGATTGTGGGGCTGTTCCTCGTAATGTCAGCTGAAGCTGCTGACAGTATCCTGTCCTGCATGTAAGACTTTGTTGCAGGTCTTCGGTACATGATGTATGCGTGCTTTCAAAAGAAATTAAAGTCTATACCAGTATTGCTGTCCAAAGCCTCTCTCTGTCTCAATGCTGGCTTTCCCCTACCCTGTATTCCAAGTGCTATGCTGTCATCTCTCTCAGGTACCACTAATTGCCAGCTATTAGCATGGCTTTGCCAAGGATGCAGTGTTTTGGTGTGTCTTTAAAGTGTTTCTTCTTTCTTCGGCTGTGTGCTCCTCTTTCAGCTTCAGGATCCTGATGTCTTCTGTTCTAGATACATGACTAAGCTGATAGAACTGTTACAACAGCCTGTACTTGCTCTCTCTAAAAGGTTGTTTTGCTCTGAGGTCTTTGCTGTTGCAAATTTTTTCGTGTCGTCTGTCATGCAGCACAGTGTGCAGACGGCACAGAAGTTTGTTTAGAAGCTACAAATCTCATTTATTGCAAGTGTTAGGGGGGATGCACATAGATCAGGGACATTGGTGGTTGCACAAGTTCCCAAAGAGCAAAGGATGCTGCGTGCCCAGGGACCGTGTTAGTAAATTCTGCTGTGGATGCATGGTGCTGCCCCAGCCCAGGAATGAATGGAAGAAAATCACATAGTTGTCATGATGCCTCATGTCATCTGGGACACCTTGCTGGCACTGCCAGGACTGGTGCTGCTGGTGAAGAAGGGAAGAAAAGAACAGTAGCCAGGCCAGGAGGGGGTAGTGGTAAAAAATGTGGTGGGCTCTAAGAATCCAAGCCTAGGTCCTGCTGAAGGAGACAGAGAGGACAGTGGGGGCTGTGGCATCTTGTGCTGTTGTCCTGTCCACCCATCTCCATCCTGAGGTCTAACATGATGACCTCTGACTTCCAGATTTGCTTAAGGAAACAATGTCCAGCAAATTAAATAGGGAAGAACGGAGCTCAGATGTGTATGAAAGTCAGCAGTTATGTTGTCTTCATCTCACAATGGAACATATTTGTGTATATCTATAGGCATTAAAGCTAGTACCATATATATGAATAAAAACTCCACCTGTGCCCATAAAGCAGTTGGGAGCTGTATTGTGTTTCCTCCATGCTCAGTGGTTCAGGTCTCAAAGCAACCTCACAGTGATGTGTTTGGTAGTGGTGCCATGTGTGCATCTCATTCAAGCACAGCTGTTCTAAGGACATCTTGAGGGGGTGTTCGCAGATTCTCATCTGTGTCTCACTTCTCCAGAATCTGCTTCTGCTCCCAGGATCTGGCGTGCCAAACCGTCCTCATCTGAGCAAGTCAACAGCCTGTCCAAGGCTGCTGCCTAAGAGAATGGCAGGGCTTTGTAAATAAAGGAAACAATTGAATGATAAGTTCACACTTCAGCATGCTGCTTAACAACCTGATAACAGTTAATTACATACAGTATTTTTAAATGCAGCAACAGGGAGATAACTGGTGCAGAGGTGGAGCACAGCCCCTTGGGCCTCACGACCGAAGGTTAACCTCTTACCCATGCACCTAAAGAGACTGGTGGCTGCAGCTCCGAATGTCACCAGTTCTGAACTTTTACTGGCCAGCAGTGACTCGGGGTCATGCACGTGAAGTGTCCTCAGCCGCAAGTAGGGGCAGGAGGAAGCTGTACTCAAGCCCAAAACTTGTGGGTCCTGCTTTGAGAGCAAGCTGTGAGCTGGCAGGCAGAAAACGTAGGGTGGTAAACCCAGCGTTGTCTCCAGCAGAGGCAGCAGGTAGAGCGTGTCCAGTCGGGAGTTGCTGCACTCCCGCTGATGTTCGTGTAACTGAAGGAGCTCTGCAGGAAGGAGCCAGCATAAACACAGCTGGAATGGGCGCTCCCGGCCAGCTGCGAGTCACAGCAGCTGCACTCAGTGCTACCGCTCCCTGGGCACCGGGTGGGACGTTTCCGTCTCTCCCAGCCCGGTGGGATTGAGGGTTTGACCCTTGTTATTTAAAGCACAACTTCAGGACATCTGCTGTCAGAGCACCCGCAAAGTTTGTGGCTTAATGTAAGTCTAATTAACTGATTTGCCTATCCAAATCTGGAGATTTACACACTTCCATAGAGGCAGCTGTAAAGTTGTAACTTCAGCTGTTTATCATGCCCTGAGCCTTTAAATCTCAATTATGAAAGGTGGTGTTTAATGGCTGGCTGGAAAATGGGTGGTTACCAGAGTGTTAATGGAGTGCAGCAAGCCAGGAAATGTATAATCTAATGCCTGTATAGAAATGAAAGGTTCTAACAAAAGAAAATATTGGGGGGGAGGATGTACTTAGAGGCTGTTTGTGCTGTTTAGGAGAAAATCCGTACATGAGCAGTACGGAAACAATGGGGACTGAAATAGTGCCTGAAGAAAGAAATAAGAGCTGCTTGTTTTTAAGGTCCCTCTCACTCCCCCAAAACAGCTATCCTTCTACTCTGGGTCTTGAGCTTTGCCTTTGTTGCAAAGGGGAAAAAATTGAATGATACGTCACAGTGAGTTTAACAGAATGTCTGGACCAGAAAGAAACAAAATGAAGGGAAAAGTAACCAGTTATATATTCCTTTTTTACTGAAGCATGGTTTTACTACCCAGTTTGGGCCATTGGAGGCAGAATTGACAGCCATGCTTCATCATGGCAGTGGGAGAAAGTGCTGCAAGGAATGCTTTAATTTAAATGAGAAATGCGTTAAGAGAAAAAAAAAAGCCTAAAAGCTTGGTAATAACATTAATAACCACTTCTTACTGGTTTTTACTAGTCCACTAAAGATCGGACAGCATGTTAAGGTCCCAGTGGCTGAATAGTAAAGACCTGGACCCAGATTATTATTATTACTTAGGAAGATTCTTTTAATGAATTCTGTTATTAGTTGAAAATCATTTGAATAGTACAGCTGAATGGTCACCAAGCTTTAAACTCATTTCAAATGAAAAATGAGAATAGGGTAGAATTTGGGTTTATGTATTTCTGAAAGCACTTGACAAAACCAGTGTGGATAGCAGTAGTGCTGTGAACGAGTAGGCAAAGGGCGGAGGTTTCTCTGCTGGGGAGGAGCTCTTCTGGAGTGTGGTCAATTCCTTCTGAAAAGCAATTTTGACTATGGCAACACAATTTCTTTTATATCAAATTAAAAGCTCCTAAACCACCACAGACTCCTTAATTTCTACTGTGATAGCCTTCAAAAAAGCAGAGACCTCCAGTAGGGGCTAGGATGAGGCAAAGGGATCTAGCTAGTATTTCTGGCTTTTGTACTGCTGCTGCACTGAAGCCTGTGTTGGGATCTTGCCTCTGCATCTCGCTCCCTTCTCATAGATTGCTGCTCTTGAGGGAAGCAGCTGGCTGCTGTCAGGGCAGGGGCAGCGGGGTCCCCCTGTCTCTTGGGATTTGCTACACAGTATGACAGTGCAAGTATTATTATAGCACAGTTTTCACTTCAGCGGTGGCAGTTCTGCTCGTTCAGTACGTTTTTGTATTAGTTTGAGTTTGCATTTAAATGCAAAATTCAACTCAGAAGCGTAAACAGTTGCTTCTCTTGCTGGCTTAAGCGGCATATGTTCTCTAAAAAGAAGTTTTCTCCCCTCTAACATAGCTTGGTCAACTTCTTCTCAGAAATGTGACTCAGAAGACCAAAGGCCAAGAACTCTTTTAATCTATAGGAAGAGCTTTTGGTCCCCACTGATCTGCAAAACAAAAGACCAAAGGGACCTTACAATCTCAGCCAGGTCTCTCCCCAACAGAGCGTGGGGGCTCCTGAGCAACAAGCATGACTGCTTAGTATTGGGAGTAGGTTACCAGTGCCCAGAGGTTAATGACTCACACGGCATTATGTTGTGTTGAATAATGAGTAACATCTGAAATGACACATGTTGTAATGACTCGCTACTTAAAGTACCAATCTACTTAAGATCCCTTTAAGCTTGAAGAGATCACAGAATAGCGATGTCTTGTTCAATAGGTGCTGCTTTATTTTATGCCTTCTGGTAGAAGAGATGTACCATGCCTGAGAGAATATGAACAAAACAAGTGAGGAATTGAGTAGGAAGGATTATTGCACTAGTTGTTTTGAATGCTTTTTGGGCATTTATAGAGCACCAGCTAGCATATTTCAGGTTTTGTTTTTGTTGATTCAAGGGTTTTAATCCTGGTTGTCACAGTTCCTATATTTGTAGGTTGGATTTAGGGAAGGAAAGAAAGGGGAGCTTTGCCTGCAGGATGAGATTATCAGAAACTGGTCTGAGATTTGCTGTGGATAATAAGCTAATACTGGAGCAAAGCAGCAACACTGTCTTATGGTTTGGCTACTGATGGGAGGGAGTTTAATTAAATGGCACTTTAAATTCTGATGTTAACCAATCTGTGACATAGTTTGCTCCATTAGGGATTGAGAACAATCTGTTTTCTTGCATACAAAATAAGTTGTTCATGCTGTCATAAGAAGTCTTACCTAATCTTACAGTAAAGTTTTAAAGTGTCAGACACTGCTTGCCTGTCTTACAGATGTTTCTGCAGTCTGCTCCCCTGCATGGAAAGCTGGTATGTGACTAAACTGTGCACTTGGTCTTAGATGTAAAAGCAAATGTGACACCTAAATGTCTCCAATTGCTAAGAATGGCCCAGGGAGCTGCTGGGGCCCAGCACCTCAAAATTTGGCCCTCTGCAAACAATAAAGGACTTAGTTCTCCAGCTGTTTTAAGGCTGGACTTCAACTAGAGAAATATAAACACGTCTCTGCACTTACCTGCTGGGATTATGGTCCTTTAACTGTTTGTTTCTAAATATTTTAAGATGTAATATTGGAGAGGGAGAGAAACTGTGCATATAAACTGTTATATTCAGGCCAGTTAGCACCACTTTAGACTTTGTGAAACTGTATGCAAGGGAGGAGAATCAGGCCTGCCTACATTGCATCTGAAATGTGTTACTCGAATTTCAAACAAACTTATATGGACTCATCCTTCTCCAAACCAAATACAAATTCTTTAAAAAGGGAAGAGAGATTCTTCCATTCTTACACCCCCCATTCACACACACACACCCCGCACCCCACCTTGAAATGCAGGTCATGAAATGATCATTATTTTTATGGGTCTGCAAAGCCTGTAGAAGTCAAAGCTGTGTAATATACATTGCAGAGTGTTCTGCTAATCCAGTCTGACCGCAGTCATGCCTGGCCCAGGGAAGAGGGTCTGGTAACTGAAAACCTGACACAGAAGGAATTCCAAACACAGTCCTCAAACTAAAAACAGCTCTCTCTGCATGGCATGTGCTACATGAGAGCCAGGGATTGTGTTCGTTTACGTTATCTGATTTTTTCAGCCTTGTATTGTTGATAAAAGAACAGGAGAAGGAAGCACCTCCACCATCTCAGCCTGTAAATGAAGTGTGTATGGTGTGTTTGAGGTTAGCGTGACATTGCTAGACATCTGCCGCCTTCTGAGGGGTACAAGCCTCTCTCACAGACAGCAGCCACTGAGCACTTCCTTGTGCTGCAGATTCTTCCCAGCACTAAGATACCAAATTTGATTCCCAATGAATTTTAAATGCAAATCCTTTCTTTGGCGATGGGAAGTATTGATCTGAAGGGGCAAAGAATATTCACTATAGGATTATCTCACCTATTAAGATACAGAAACCCACCATAATGCATCTCAGTGATTTCTTTAAAATTTGCAGTGATTTGAAATTTCATTAATTTATTTATTTCATGTTATATGCATGCTGAATATTAAGCAACAGGAGTTCTTGGACCCACTGACTACAAACAGCACTGCACTATCTTTAATACTGTATCTGGAGAGATAGGCACTACATGGTCTTTTCAGTTAATTGTTTTTAGTATTTGTTGAGAAGAGCTTTATAAAGACACTGTGTAATGTATTTGGTACTTCAAGATTGTTTGTTTGCATAATTTAATTCTTACATCAGCTTCTTTTCTTCTTTAAAAGTAGATCTCCTGGCTGAACAAACATCACGCAATCACACTGCATACAATGGAGTTCTTCAGTAAGAATTTGGACACAGATAGGATCTTGTTGCTTTCTCCTGTTCTTTAATCACAGCCTAGGCTGTCTGATGACACCCAGAGTCTCTGAATGTCTTGCTTAGACATGAAAGAGACTGCAGCCAAATGTGGGCTTTCCATTTGCTACTTAGTCTGTGGCTATCTGTGAAGTTTATTTCAAGAAGTTCTCTCTAACAAAGTAAGAAGGCAGGTTATATCCGTTGCCAAATATTCCCTCAGGAGCAAGGAGGAGATAGTAATGTAAGAAGAGAGCATTCCCTTCCTTACTTTTGACCAGGCACTAAGAGGGTGACCTCTGTGACTCTCCCCATAGAACAGAGGGAAGAAAAACCCTTTGTCACAATGAAATACAAACCCCCAACGTGATAGGGCACAGCACGAGCAGTTAGACCTTCATTTTGCTTTCCTTTCCTTTCAGATAGCCCAAGCACATATCTCCAAGGATGTTAAAGGTGACCTGCAAATGGAGGTTATCAATGAAATGCAATTCAAATGCAGTAAACCTGAAATGTAATTCTTTTTCTGATTGTTTTTTTGAAGCATCAGGTATTTATGCCAGTCTACTCTGTAAGATTTTCCACAGTTGAAGAATTACTAAAATGGGGGCTTAAAAAAAAAAAAAAAAAGGGAACTGCAGAAAGCAAAAAGTGTTTAGTTAGGGCTTTTGAAAGCTTCAGATACTTGTGACTAAATAACATTTTGGGTAAAAGAAGTCTTTCCTAAGTATTCCAAATCCTGTGGTTCAGTTTTAGATAAACCCAGAAGCTCTTAAAAATTCTGCAGTAAAGCCAGAAAATACTATAATTTTTGTGCTTGGAAGATGAATAAAGCCGAGATAGAAAAACAAACCTGCTTTAGGGTTTACTTGTCATAGAGAGAATAGTAACATATTAATTGAATATTAGTCATAGGTTACCTGCTTTACTTGGACAAGGTTATTTTGTGCTCTTAATGCTCAAAATGGATTGTTGCAGCCATGAGGCCTGAGAGGCCTCTTTGGAGATCAGTTGCCTAGATAAAGAAATGCCTAGTCACGGTGACTGGACAAAGTTACCCCTCTCTAGCCCTCGGACCCTTTCATATCTCCCTGTAAGACAATTGGTCACTTTTACCCTGACCCTTACCATTGGACCATTTCTCAAAACCCCGATACCCTATATAAAGCCCCACTTCTGCCCTATTCAGCAGAAGAGCTGTCACTGAAACCCTTCGCAGAGAATGCCAATAAAGGACTCATCTGTGGAACTTCATACAGTCTTCTCCTCTCTCTCCCTGCGTCTGCTGAAGGCACTTAGCAAGCTAATAAGAGCTGAAATCACTAAGAGCTGAAATCACTAAGAGCTGAAATCACTAAAGCTTAGCTTGCTAAGGTTAGCCGGCAGCTGGGAGCCTGCCTGAGGCCCTTGGACATTGGGTGCTTGAGTGGTACCCTCTGTCCAGGATTCCCTACGGCAGCCGGGATCGGACTGACCCCTTGGAGCCCCAGACTGGTCGGCTATAATGGATCACAGTTGTTAACTGGTGAATCATTTTAAAAGATAAAAAATTTGTATTTTGGTAGAGCTGCAAACCAGCATATAAAGTGAAACACATTCACAACCACCTGGGTGTGACCTGTAATTTCTCTGCAGAGGAAGGACTTTGCTTCCTCAAAATAAAGCAGACATTTTAAGGGGCACCTTGCTCATGACATTTTTGAGGAGTGTTTTCACAATGCCCCACCAGTTTCACTCCTTTGTGGAGCCTGGTGCTTCTCTCTCCCTTCATTCCATTGCTTCCTGCAGCAGCAGCAGCCTCTGCTTTTAGCTAGACCCACATCCACAACGCACTTTCCAGTGGGACCCAGCAGAGCTGAACTATCAGCAAAACCAATTTTTGAGCTCTGAGATCAGTTCCTTCCCAGGATGTTGTATCAGCTTCCCTGCCTTCTGCCTGCCATTAATTGCACTGTATCCCCAGGTCAAACAACTGGCCAAAAATCTGGAAAACAGCTGACGGTCAGAGCAGCTTCTTCTCAGCATGTCCTCTCAGAGGGCACGCTCCTGGCCTGGTCCTTTTGAGTGGCTGGACCTGCTTGACCCAATTTGTGGATTTTTGATCACTCCCCTGGGTCACTGATTTTCCACTTGAGGTTATTGGTTTGACCCCCACACCATGGGTCACTTGGGAGGTGTGATATGGTCCTGTGAACTCTGAACTCATCAGAAGCCAACAAAAACAGTGAGAGAAAGGAGAATTTCATTAGGACCTCCTCAGAGGTAGCAGTGTCTGGCGAGGGAAAAGGTAGGAGTTGTTTTTGTTCTTGCAGAAACAAGCACAGCATCTACAAGGGACTGCCAAGTAGAAAGTGTTTGGTTTGGTTTGATTTGGTTTGGTTTGTTTTGGCAGTTTCTTCAAGGATAAACAACAGCATATACTTTTACAACCGTGGGCTATTGAGTGAGAAGGGTGTTGGTTCAAGGATCCATCCTCTTCCTGCTGGGAACTGCCCTCAGTGTCACCAACTTACTGGTAATGGTGACAGCATTTCTTCAGCCACAGCTTGGTATTTGCAGTTGTTTCTTCTACCTTAAAAAGATTAACTTTCTGATGGTTAATTTGTCACACTTGAGGAGAGAAGGGCAGTTTTTTCCTGTTTTTTAAGATTGGTCAGATAGAGGTTCATGGAGACTCCGTAGGCTGGTTGTTAGCACTGTGAGCAGCTCCCTGAGAATGAACTTCACCAGGCATGGGTGGTAGATGGGGAAGAATGAATCCTCGGGAAATAACTTGGCTTCAACATGCTGTGCTGGTCATAAAAGGGAAAAAAAGTGTTGTCACTGTCGCTTGTGTATCTGCGTCCCACTGGGATGGCACGGAGAGTGTGGAGCAGCCATGAGGATATCCTTTGTGAAATTTTCCTCAGTCATGCTGCCCAGAGTCAGCCTTTTGGACAGTTACCAGTGTTTCCCAAGGTTTTACTCAGGCAAAAGTTCTGCTAATCGTTGGCTAGATCACTGCTTGTATTATCCCCAAGGCTGCTAAAATAACTCACATACCTTCTGTCTTCCTGAGGCTTTCCTAAAAGGTTTGTGTGAAGTGGATTCCTGTCAGGTCTCTGTGTACAGCCTGTCCTCTCAGCTGCTAAGGCATGACTTTGGGCAAGACACTCAAAAATTACACCACCTATGGGTGTTTCACCCTCAGAGAAAGGAAGCTGGTGCTGACAGTGAACAACTTGGGGGTTTATCTTTTAAAGAAAGATTTTGCTCTTCCCGCGTGTTCTGCAGTTTGTCTGCACAACCACAGATGGTGTTAAGCTGTAACTGAAGTGATGGTGGATTTAGTTCGCTAGGAGAGGTAACAGCAATGGAGATCTGATGGCATTAGCTCAGGCAGCTTGGGGCCATTTCTCAGGTCTGGCATGCTTTCACTGCTCAGGCCCATCTTCACTGCACAGTCCTGGGCCAGAGCAGCCTGAGTGCACAACCCTCTGCACAGTCACAGCTTCTAACACTGATTACTAAAACTGGACTGGCTGAGCTTTCCTGGAAACAGCTCTTTTAGCTGGACAGCAAAGCACACCCCTCTTTTTTCCTGCACCTTGCAGACCTCTGGTGTCAGTTGAAGCAAGAGTTGTGTACTGAAGGCTCAGTATGTCATGCTGGTGGCTCAGTCCTATTCTCAGCCACCATTTTGGTGCCAATTCATCTTGAATTTGTTTTTTAGAGTAATTCAATTTGCAGTTAGAGCTCTGTCCAAAAGCTACCACTGGCTTTTCAGTGAATTTTGGATCCGTTTCCAAGCTCAGTCCTTTTTTAATGTGAGCCACAAGAATTTCATTGATGATAGCTGCCGACGAGAACACCTTATAAAACCAAAGTACAGGATTTTGAGCATGATCCTTATATTAAAAGGAGATGGGTGTAGGTTTGACATTTATCCCATTGGTGTGCTGCTTGACACAAAGCAGTTCGTACCATTGCACAGCCTTTTATGATTGGAAGTATGTTTTTGTGCACAGAGGCATTAAAGCTGAGTGTGATGGGACTGGCTAGTGAACAAGCCTTCATGCAGAAATGTGTGGAACAGCTCTTTGGCCTGCTCTGGAAATTAGGCCTTGTTGCAAGGCGTAGGTGCGTGAGCAGCGACAGTAATTGTCTCAGTACATACGGTTAAGAGTGGTTTGGTATCTCAGAGGGTGGCTTCAGGCCCTTCAGCACTTTGTCTGGACTGTCTCACCAGGAGGTGGGGGGGCGGGGAGCTGGGAATGCCTGTCTTTTATAATGTTCTGTTTTTAAAGCAGAAAATCTCTGGGGAGCATAGGGTCCTAAAAGTCCAAAGCCTGGAATGCTTCCTTTTGCTCTTTCCATTTTAAACAGGAAACATTTGCACTAAGTTATTCCAGGAGGAGAATTGCAGGTTCATTTCAAGGCAGATAATGTTTGTTCATTGCCTGTGTCCGTGATTTACCCATGGGCTTAAACGAGTGCAGCAGAAAACCACATGTTTTGTTTTACTACATGTAAAACAAGTTCCAGCAGAGTCTGGGAGTTCAGGTTAAGAAATAAGGAGCATGCTTGTAAAATCTCAGTGTGAACAAGAGAGTCATTGACAAATTTTGAACACCTGATCTGCTGTACCAGGATGATGACTTTTTTCATAATCTATGCAAAGAATATTTAAACAGTTGATGAGTTCAGTCCCAAGACACAGAGCAGGTGTAATTGATTTATACTTTCAGCCCCTGTTTTGAGTCAAAACTATGTCTTCTTACCTAAGCTCTCATTTGCGGAGAAGCTTCTTGTGCAGTCAATGAGAGGTTTTGTCCAAAGAGCAAAGACATTTGCAGTCAGACTGACAAAAACTACTAATTAAATTGAACTTTTGGGGATGCTCTGGTGACATGTCTGTGAGAACAATTATTTTTGCCATTTCAAAAGTATCACAAGTTAAGTTGTACTAAGAAAAAATATCAATGCTTCATTAGTGCAAATCATGAAATTAAGATGCAGAAGGCTACAGAGAGGGCTCCATGGCATATCCTCAGGGATGACACATTCACATGTTGCTTTCCATATAAACTAGGGCTCGTGAGATCTATGCTGATGCAGAAAAGTTACAGGGCTGTTGTAATATCAGGCCATTTAGGTCACAGATTTTTTGAAACCTCATTGGCAACTTGCCCATTAAACACAGGTATTGTATCCTGTCATCCCTAGTGTTTCTTCCCCAGTTTTTCCAACTATGGTGTTTGGAAAGTTTTACAGACCGACATATTAGGAGAGAATAGTGGGAAATAGCCTGGAAAGAGTGAATATTTGTGCATGTAAAGCTTTTGGGATTTGCAGACTTGCAGACCCAACTCATCTGTTTATCCTCAGGCTAGATAAGATTCAGTCAAACATGCATTGTTTAAAGGAGCTTTGTTTCCATTACGGCAAATGGATCACAGGAGACTGACTTTGGGAGCTGAAGGGCTCCAGTGCTCCCCCATTGTAAAAGGGCTGTGATGTGCGCTGGACCCTTCCTCCAGTGTCCTGGATGTTACAGACTTTTGTAGCATGCAGGTGGGAAGCTTGTTATCCTTCAGAAGTTCTTTTCATTCATCAGGACTTGTCATGCTTGAGGTGGCATTTCCTCTCCCAAAGTAAACATGGATTGTATGTACAATAATGTATCACTGGGCTAGCAGACTGCCTTTTTATGTGCTTTATTATGTTTCTTCCTCCTCAGGCGTGGACCTGCAGAGCCACTAGAATATTTCACAGGGCCACGAGTAACATACAAAGAGAGAGATCATCCCTACTACCATGGAGGACAGCCTGTTATCCACCCATCCAAGGGGAACTACATCTGTGCGCCGGACACAAGAGTGGCAGAACTGAGGTACCCTCAGCATTACCCAGCCCAGCCCATCACAAACCAGCATAAAGGACCCCTCCGGCAGGACGTGCCGCCTTCCCCTCCGCAGTCCCATCGAGCACCAGCTTACAATGAAATTGTCCGACACCGTGGGACCAGTCCAGACCAGTACCAGTACAGGCAACAGGATCCCAGGCAGAAGAACCCCATGACTGCAGCTGTATAGCCGTGCATTGGACTTCTGGCACAGCCCGGGAGGAGCCCTGTCAGACATCATCCTTGTAGAGTTGTTCCCAAGCGTAGCTGTCTGTAAGAATGGCACGCGAGACCTGGAGTCGTTCTCACTGAGCTGGGCTCAGCATAGGTGCTTTCTAACAGGCGAACTAAAGCCACGTGAGGTACGATGTGTTTTGGCTATGTGAGGTACCAGACAGTTGAGTGTTCTTTAATTCCTTTTAAAAAAAGAAAGTGGTTACTGGAAATGAAACACAACACTTAATACACCTCAGGGCTGTTTACTGAATCCAGTTACACCTTTACAGTACATAGCTGTCTGTGTAAGGGCAGCAGAGTCACCAGAGTTTCCTTCAGAGTGCTGTTGTAGAGCCTTTTAAGTGAGAACACAGCATGCAGTACAGACTTCTTGCAGAGCTGGGCATCTTGTGTAATCTAGTGTGTGATCATGACAAGGGATTGCTACAGAGATAGTGGCCACGTTCCAGGCACGTCCTGACCAACAGCTCTACTTTAAGGATGCTGCAGTTCCAGATTTGTGATCTGGCCTTTGTCTTCCTCTGCCTTTTTGGTGGTGGCAGCATTTATCTTGTAGCCTTCATTTTTTGCAGTTTGTGTATCAAGTGTCTTTTCTTATTGCACCTGCTGCAGTTGGAGTATGGCAAAAAGTCTTATCCCCTATGCTTGGGCAGGCTCACAGAGGACAGGCAGCCGCCTGAGAGCCATGTCTGTAGAGGGGGGAGTGTGTGCTTGTGAGTGTTGGTTAGTTATACAGTGTGCAGTCATTAAATGTAAACCCTAGAGACCAGATCCTCAGCTGCTGTCAGGAAGTGTTGCTTGAGGGGTTTCAGTGGAGCTGGCCTGTAAGGAAGTGACCAGGGAGGTGACTATGGGCATGGACTCCATAATTCATATTAAGTTACTGTGTCAGGTGCTGCCTTGGCTCCATCAGGGCAGCCCATTCCTGGCCCGCTCCAGGCAGTGTTGAAGCCAAGTGCCTGCCAGCAGCGTGCCTGCCTAGCACTGCCAGAAGGCACCTGTTCATGGGGGCCACCCTCAATCCATGAGGGAAGCTCAGCCTCTGGCAGCGCCGGGGCCTGCCGTGCCAAGTGCCAAACTACTCAAGTTCCTGCAGCCAGAGGCCATCAGGTCAGTGGGAAAAGGGGCTTTTCACAGAAAGAGGTGAGGGAAAAGACAGGGAAAGTAACAGGAAGGGCTTCAAGACCCTGGAGCCCAGGAGGAAGATGTGAATAGTTGTTTGTAGCAAGTTATTTGCAGCAGTGCATAGGAAGAGAGAAGGTGTGGGTGAGGAGGGGGTGTCAGCAGCGCAGCAGAGCTGTAGCAAGGGGACAGGGTGGTGGGGTACGTGCCCAGTTCTTTGCCCCAAACAGCCTGGGTTTGCTCTGCAGCCAGGAATGTGTGTCCCCAGCCACAGGGACCTGCGCAACCTGACCCAAGAGGGCTCTGAGTGCTTAGAGATCTGTCTCAAGGATTTTGTCACAAGGAAACCATGCAGTATTGCAACCTAGAAATATGTTATTTCCAAGTGTCCTTAATTCCTTGACTTCTGCCTTCCGGAAGTGTCACTAAACCATTAGGACTCCTCTCCTCATCAGGAAAAGACTGTGACCTGGCCAAGGATTAAGCATAAGGATTTCTTCGATGTCATTTTGACGCCTTTGGGATGCAACATATTAAACCACATAGATCACTTCCCAGGTGTTAAATACCACCAGGAAGGTTTGTCCTGCCAGGAGTATGTCCTGCTAGCACGTAATGGCCTTGATGAGAAGCAGCATTTAATTCCAGCCTACTTTCTTCTCTGCTGATGGTGCTGGTTAGAGCCTGGCATAGCCCTAAGGCACAGGGAGCACTTGCAGCTGCCTGAGTGGCTGGCAGACTCTAGTGCTTGCACTCCTACCGGCCTCCACCCACCAGTAGGCTGGGAAGCAGGGGAGAGGAGACAGCTTTCCATGGTGGGGGAGCACCTCCATGATTCAGACAGAAGGCTGGACTCCCTGAGGCAGGGGCAGGCACAGCTCTAAATCCAGTCAGGAGGAAGCATTGGTGGGAGGGAGAGAGGAAGAGGAATGAAACTGATTATGGAGCAAGGGTGTTTGGTTCTTGTTCCATTTCTTTCTGCCCTCTTCCCTAGTAGTGTAGGAGGGAAAAACCTCTGGAGGGAGTGTTGAGTGTAAAGCTGGATGTCTCTCAGTACCCTCCATAAATAAGGCACATTCCCCAAGGAAACTGTGCCTGTCATGTACGTGCTCTGCACAGCCTTGTACTTCTCTCAGAAAGCTTTAGCTGTAGGATACTCAGCCAGGACTTGGCAGCCACAGGATAGCCGCTGGTGTTATAAAGGCCTGTTGAAAGTGAAGCAAAAACAAATTAAAATACTTTCCTTTCCCTCCTTGAAATATAACCCCTGATATATTTGATCCAGCTGTAAAGAAACTAATGTTGGTGACAGTGGCTTTATCAAGCCAGGCCACAATTAAGAACAGCTCTGAACATAAGCTACTGCCTTTGTAAATCACTCTCAACTAACCCTTCAAATGGCATCACAGCACAGTGAACAGAACTTATTTACAATATTTCATGAGCCAGGGCCAAATAAAATCTGGATGGAAACAGCTCCTGGGTTATTTATAGCCTTTGAGGGACCTGCCCAATGTCTCCTCATAACCTGAATCTTTCCTTAAGGGCTCCCCTTGACTGCATCGGCACCACTCAGTTGAGGCAGACAGATCAAACAAACACCTTCTGAGCTGTTAATCTTACCTTACCCAACAGGTTATTAAATGATGCTTCTGCTCAGTAAGCAGAAATCAGTAGAGAGCTTCTTCCAATCAAAAAAAAAAAAAAAAAAAGAGTTGTAAGTATAATATATCGATGCATCCTACAGGTAAGGAGCTAAGGAGGAAGAATAGTGTGACCTAGCTGGGGGAGCAAGACCAAAAAGTATTACAGAGCATCTCATCAATCCCTGGTGCCATTGTTCTGGGAGAAAATTGCCATATCCTGATTTAATATCTGGTAGAGGTACGGTATTTTCAAAAGTATAATGTGTAGCTACAGTATATATAGTCAGCTTTTCTGCAGTATAAAATGTATGATTTTAGCACCATATTGTGGAAAAATATGTACCGTGCAGAATTCACGAGGTGCTACAACTGACGGTTGAAAATACACACTTGCAAAATCCAAAAGAGCCGTTAAGTAACAAGTTGTTCTTTTCCCATATGTCCATATGTTTGGGAAAATTATGAGTCTGAAATGCTCTTGACACGTAATTGCCTTGCACTCCCTCATCCAAAATGTGCCAGTCCAGCACTAGAGCTACTGACGTAGTGGGTGTGAAGGGAGAGTTGGGTTTGCCACAGGAGCAGCCCTAAGTGTGTGTGTGTGAACAGGCATCAAGACTGAGGGAGAGAGGCCCGCGCTCACTTGAAGCTGAAGCTTTGATTTCCTGAGCTGGTGGCGTGCAGCCTGCATTTCTGGTTCTGGCACAGGGCCAGCCAGGCCCAGCAGTTGAAAGATTAAGAGATAGAAAAAGAGCCTGTGGATTTTCTGAGTGACCACCCACTAGTGAGCCATGATCTTGGCGTGTGAGCCGACATTACCACTGTGATATATTATGATGCAGAAGTCTCTAGGCACCCCTCAAATGCATAAAGGAATATCAACTGCCCTTTGTGGCAGAAACTAAGCCTAGAAAAAAAGAAAAAAAAAAAGGCTCTTGCCTTGAAAAAGTGCACACAGTCCTAAATTCCAATTCACTCCAGCTTCCTGATCTAGAAACAGCTTCACATGCTGCCTAATTTTTTTTACAGATGAATTGTGCTACCTCTTCCTCCCAGCCATCACAGATTTGTTCATCAGAGAGTTAGTGCTGTGAGTGAATCCTAGTGACTGCTTTGCCAGGGCCACATCCTGACACTCTGAGGAGGGGCTGCTTTGCACTTTCAAAAGACCCCACACCTGTGCTTCCCATCACAGTTGTCCTGCAGGGTCCTTAAGCCTTACATGCAAAATCAGAAGTACTATTCACTATCTCTGCATAGGAAAGAAGGCTTTGTAAGACACTATTCTGTTCCTGTGAGGAAGAGAGAGGTACTTGTGATCCTGGCAATACCTGTGTGTTTAAGAGAAACTGATTTAAAAATCATGTGTGATTGTTTTGGGGGAGAAATTCAACACGTAATTTGACAGTTTTTTCTAGTACCACGTCAAAGACTTTGATCTTTTGTTACATATGGCTATATAAATTTTACCTGGTTTATTTTGCATTAAAATAAAGGCTTTAAGACTATATATGATTATGTACTTGTATGTTGAGTCTTTCCCTTCTTTGTGTCTATAAAGTCATCCTCAGCTGTGGATATGATTTGATATTAGAGGATGATACATGATCAAGCTGGATCAGAATTGGTAAGATGACTTTTTTAACAAAAAACCAAAAACATAGCAGCCATGTGCTGCTTTGTAGAAAAAGAAAAGCATCCCAGGGCTTAACTTGATTCCATCTCAAATCTGCATTGTCTTCAGTTGTATCGCCTGAATCCTGATTCCATACCCCAGGATTGAAAGGAGGAGCGAGAAAGAAGTCCCTTGCCAGCTCAGAGAATTTCAGCTTAGGCAGCTGTGTGTTCATTGCTGAAGTTCCCCAGTTTCATCTCAACATGGAGCTCTTCTCTTGCTGTTGGTACCAACCGAGGTGTTCTGCAGCCTGTAGCAGTTGCCAGGTCCAACTAGCTGAGAGGGCTGGAGACCCTCGCCAGAGATTTAGGACGCCTTGAAAGTTCTGCACAGGCTCTTCACGTGAGGTACGTTGGTCATTTCACTGAAGCTGGTAACTCTTATTTTCACACAGTATGCACAACTGTAGATCTTTGTAGGATCAGGCTGTCGGTTGCAGTGAGTTTCAGGCAAGAGTGTTATGTTAGGTGGAGTAATACTCAAAATAGATTCTGCAGTGAAAAGGCATTAGTACAGGGAGAAGGAATGATGAAGCCTGAGAGGGAAATTATGGGTTCCTACAAAGAAAAAGGAAAGAATAAAAGAACAAAATAGACAGAAAGGTGCAGGTTTACAACAGAAGGTGTAACAGAAATGGCAGGAATGGGTCAATAAAAATACATGTGTACTGCACTCCAAAACATTTTGAATGGAGGTCTCGGTGTTTACAGCCAAGACAGCTGATGGGCAACTGTCAGTCAATTTTAGCATGTATTAAATTATAACCCACATAGATGCCAATTTTAGAACCAGTCAGGTCATAACCTGCAATCACAGCTAAAAACTGTACAAATAAAAATGATACCTCAGTTTCTCCTGCTGCAGCTGTACAAAGAGTAGCAAAAGACAAAGTAGGAGTGTATTAAGAGCTGGAAACTCAGTGACCACAGTTTGAGATAGTAGTCCTTCTGCCTTGGTGGTCTCCTATGGTTTCCCTGCAACAGCACTCACTTCCCTGGGACCTGGGCTCAAGTTAAAATCTATTTTGCAGTCACTGCTCTGTCTGCGTAAAGAAGTACGTGGGGCCATTTGACTGTTAATTAATTTTAACGAACGAGACTACGCCCTCCTGAGACCTGTATCCCGCTGTAAGCAGAGTGGGATGCAGTGCCTTTCCGTACAGAGGGTCTCAGAGCTGCGTTACCCCAGGAGCAGTACAGTGACCTGCTGCAATGTGCTCTACCCAGGCCAGAGCATTGCAGCCTCTCAGGCATGAGGAACATGGCAGCTGTGCTGCTTGGGAGGCTCTCAGGAAGCAAAATGCCATTATTAAGATAGAAGTGGAGCTGAGCAGCTCCTGCAGCCTCCCAGAAGGCATTCAGGGCTTCTAGTAAGTCCCAGAGGATTCTGGCTCAAAGGCTCTGGAGGTTTCCTGAGGAGGGTACTCAGACTCCCTTTGCTTGGTGTGCTCATCCCTACAGAGAAGGTATGGAGGTGCTGAGGCATGCCTTGGGAAAGGATGGAAACAAGACTGAGAAGGGATCCTAATTCCCAGGTGTAGCATCTGCTCAAGGGAGACATCTTGGCTGATGGTTTTCTCAGTGGGCTGGACAGGAGTGATCTGACACAGGCAGATAGGATTGCTCTGGGAATGGGTAAGGAGAGGTGAAGACGTGGAGAGTGGGAAATGATAAGGAGAGTCAACTGGAGCAAAGGAAAGGGGATGAGAAATTAAAATAGGTTGGAAAAGGGGGGCAGGAGGTGTCAGACCTAAACAGGAAATAGGTGGGAAGGAGAGGGGGATTGTCCCCAATGCATGAACTTCACAAACCAACAAGGAAGGTGGAACTTCGTGATAATGCTAACTAATGCTACCCAGTTTCCATTTTGCATCCCAGACTTGTGACATCCCTGCACTGTGTCCACAGTGAAGACCAGTGACAAAGCAGCAGAAAGCTACCTGTGCCTGAGTGAGAAAGCAGAAGGGCAAGCAGGAATTGTGAGGAAAACCCATCAACCAGTATGGGGAGAGAGACACCCATCACACATCACTGCTCCCTCCCTAGATCACATGCTGGCACCTAGATCTCACAGCCTGTTCCACACACTCTTCCCTTCACGTCCCTGGGTACCACCAACATCACAGTATCCTTTCATCCAGCCTCTTTCATCCAGTGGTTCCCTCTGATCGGTGATGTCCCCAAAGCCACATTGACCTTCAATACATCTTTTGCCTTCACTGCTGAGAAGCCTCATGTGCCATCTGTGAACATAGATTACCAACACCAATAATTTTGCTGGCACCTGAAAGAGTCAAAGTAGGTGGCCCCCAGGACCACCCCACATGGTATGGGGTGGGGCTGTGCCCTCATTAAAGACAGGGACAAGTAATTTCTGAATCAGTGCTTTGTGGGTATAGATTGTAAGAAAGACAAAGATTTCATCTGCCTTTTTGCTTGTCTAGAACAAACCTTTGACATGTGCAAAACCTGTTTTATTGCTGACCTGGTACAAATATCCTGAACCAGTTTCAACAGCCAAAAAAGTGATTATAGTCTTTAAAGCAGAATTAGTTCTCAAACCATTCCCGAAATATGCCTGACAAACTAACCCAAGCCAGACAAGTTGGCTGTGCTCATGGTAAAGAAAAACCTCTGTGCAGAGGAAACAGCCCTGCTTCACTTTTCCAGAAGAGTATCTGCATCTGAGAGAAATAATTTATTGGGAATACTGTATGTACAGTACAGTAAAATAGCAAAATGAGACATTCAATAAGGCTTCTATATAAAACTGTGCCCTTTGCCTCTGGCAGATAATGAATAAAAATTATATAAAGAAGCAATGAACATTCAATGTTTTATATTTAAAATACATTTGTGTGGAAAACAATGTGGTATAGAAAAAGGACTGAAGGGTTCTCCAAGATAATGCCAGAAGCTGCAAGATGTTAGCAGCTTTGTCATATAAGTTTCAAGGTGTAGGTTTTTAATTTTCTCTTACGAATCACAGAAGCAGTCGTGAAAACTGTCATTAAAATTCATGGGAAGAAAAGTAAACTTACATTAAAACCTACCCCATTCTTCTCTGAATTCTTGGTACCAGCTAGGAAGAAGTGTCTGCTTCTCTGCCAGAACCTTACCTACACAATCTGATTTAGTCTCTGGGCTCTGTTAAACTGGCGTTTTCATACATCACATCCTTCAATCCAGAGTACAAAGGAAAAAAAAAAGAACTTAAAAATTGCAGCCTTGATTTTCAAACCAGCAAGCTATGATGTTAAGAGGTTTCACTTGCCATATCTTTTTCCAGGAATGAAAAGAGAAGAAAAAATAGAGTAAATATGAAGAAATTAGTTTATAAATAAATAAAAATTAATAAACCACCCCTCCCTTCCTCCTATGTAGATAGGCATATATATATACATATATACACACACACACACACATAGGTATTGCTGCTTTTGATCAAAAAGCGAGTTTACTTTCTGCCTATTTAGGTGTAGAGTGCCAACTGCTTATTTCTAGCCTCTCCCTGAAGGAGTCAGTATTTACAGCAATGTATGCATGTGAGGAAAGCAGTATAAATGGTGAGCACCTGGTTCATGAGTGGATGGATGTGCAGAGCCCCTGAGTCCTGCAAGCAAAACGAGGAGGAAGCTCTCAGAGCGGCATTTCCACTGGATGCATGTTGCTCCAGCGCCTGCATCCCTGTAAGTGACAACTTGCAGAGGTGGGCTGAGTTTGCAGGGCAGCCCCCTGCCCCAGCTGTGGAAAGGCTTAGCAAGGCTGCTGCAGTGGGTGAGGGCTCCTGGATGGGCACTGGGACCATGGCACAGCAGCAGCGCTCACAGCCCGGACAGGATGGGGAGGGCAGGTGGCACCCCCAGGGAGATTGAAACCAGAGTATAAGTTAGAGCAGTCATGGGGCTGCTCTTAAGACTGAAGCTGCCTGACAGTCTGTAGGTTAATTCGGCAAGCAGAGGAAATCAGAGGGACTCTAAGCATGCTCAGTTTCCAGCTCTGTATTCACATTTCACCAAATTAATCACAATTAATTCAGTTAGTGGGGTGTTAGGTTTAAGAAGGGTGTTTCTTATCTCTTCACAGAGGCACATACACACATTCTCCTCACCATGGAGAATGTCTTCCCTTCTTCTTTGTTCCTCTCTCCCTTCTTTTGAAAATAAGCCCTCCAGACCAGTCATTTTTCTTCATATATAGCAAGAGGACAGTAAGGCCACAGTTTAATGGGCATTTAACGCACTCATGCCATCAGGCTCCTCCTCCTGCCCCATCACTCCCTCCCAGCCCTTGGTCCCACCCCATCCCCATGTCCTTTCTCCTGCCCCAGTTGTAGAGATTTTCATAGCTGTGAAAGGACAATGGAAACTGAGCTGCTATTGAAAAAAAGACTGATTTGTTTTTTCTTTGCTGGGCTGTTTTTGACATGGATCATTTCCCAGCTCAGTTCCACACATTGCTTTGATGGCACAACAGAGAGGATGGAGCGGTGAGGGGAACCGGGCTGGGGATGAGGATGGGTTGGAGAGTGGTTCGACTGCTGTTGTTACAAAACAGAAAAGGGAAAGCAAAGAAAGGAAGAATGCTAAATCACAGCCAAAGCACAGTGTATTAGGGGCTTGGATTTGAAAAGTCAAGTACCGTCTTCTGCAGCAGTTACGTTCCTCTGCACGTCTACTTATGGCCAAATTTCCTGAGAGCAGAGGCAGCATTCACCAAGTTTGATTTCTTTAGGCTCTCTCCTGTGTATTTTCTGCTCTGTTTAGCATTAGGAAAAGATGGGAAATCTTGAGGCTTCACATAGATTGTGGATTTTCCCCTTCCTGGGATGACACATGGAGGCAGCAGAGAGTCCTGGAACCCCTTGCAGATCGGAGGTAACACACACATCACTCACCACAATGGTCTGGTGTAGTGGTGTGTGATTTGTGCCTTCCCCTGTAGCTGTCAATCCACTTTCGGACCTACCTGTAGTCCCAGAGAGCTCCCTGTCTATTACGTTAAGTTGAATGCCTTATTAGGTTGTGTTTGGGATTCCCCTCCCCTTACTTTCCCTATTGGCCTTAGTATTGTAGACCCCTCCCCATGCTCCAGCCTTGTTTAGCTCCAATTAGTTGTTAGCTTGTACCACCCTTGGGCCCCGCCCCCAGATATAAGCGATGGGCTAGCTGGACTCGCTCTCTTTTGGGGCGTCCCCCCCTATGGGGGGGCGGACAAGCTATGGGATTGCTTTGTATGGAAGTCCTTTCCCTTGCCTTGAAGCCCTAATAAACCCTCAGAAGCCCAGCAAGAAGTTCATCTCTTCTGTCGTGTTCGTCGATCTCGCAGGGCTGAGAAATTCCAAGCCCCTTGGGGGAGACCGTCGCTGCCCCAGTGCGTGGGTGAGACACCCAGTTAAAGCTACGCACTGCAACAGTCTGGGATAGGAGTTCCTGGGAAGCAGTGCAGTCATGGGCTCAGTTATGCAGAGCGCACTGAGGTTTGCACATACTTGGGCTTCCTCAGCTCAGGACGGCTGCTCCCAAGGATTCCTGTGAGAGGGGGACAGGGGTCAGCAAGGGTGCAACCAGCAGGTCCCAAAGCATGGTCAGGGTGCTCACTGTCACAGCCCCAACTCTATCACAGTGGCTTTTGTGTAGGATTTTTTTGTCCTGCTGGCAGGGGACTGCTCAGGGATGCCAGCAAGTGATTCAAGTCACTCTGTAACATGGTTTGTGTAAGTCATGGGTTTGGCCAGCAGCAGTGACATTTGGCTAATGCTCCCTGAGCCTTGGAGATGAGAGAGGAGCCTGTCTGCCAGCTGAGTTTCAGGTCCTCCCCGGCCCTGCAAACACTGGTAGAACAATAGCAGACCTTGGGCCACATGGGTAGTTGTTTGGGGCAGTGTTTCAAGCAGCATAGCTTTTGTTTTGGCTGTTTGGTTACATGTGTCCTCTTGGATGTTTATGCTGAACAAAAGGCACTTGTTCTCTCACCAACTTCCATGAGGTTGAGTCCAGCTGGATTTGTGCTTTAGGTGTAGAGTGCCAACAATTACCCCATTAGCAGCCCCATTCGGAGAGAGCCTGGGGACAACACTGGCCTGGGCACACCCTGCTGTCACTGTGCTCTTCAGGAGCTGGAATGAAAACACAGTTTGCAAACGGCCTCACTGGAGTGGGTCTGGGTACCGAGCCCAGAGGGCAGCTCTCAGGGCTCTCTGTATTGGGGAATGCTTTGATGCTTTGTGTGCCCAGGATGTTCAGGTTTATCCTCTAGCTGCAAAGTAACCTGCTTGTCTGCTTTAATTTGCTCCTTTTTGTTTTAAAGAAATCCTTTATTTATTTTAAAAAACTAACATTTCCAATTAGTTCACTCTGCTCCTTTCTTGCCATTCTCCCACACATCCTATAGAAGGAGCCTCAGCTCACAAGGCAGAACACCAGCCAGGGTGCAAGTATAAAATAGGCCCAACAGCTGCCAAGCACAGACAGGCACATTGTGTGGGTGCCTGTACAAGGCAGGCAGGCTCCAGAGACAGTGATTCAGCGGCGGGCAGACAAACATGCAGACTCCTGCCATGGTCTGTGTGCAGGAGAGGGCAGTGAGGTTGCCAGGGGCTGCGTGCTGGGGTCCCAGGCCCTACAGAGCTGCCCTGGCACTTTGTGTCAGCACTGGCAGATTATTAAGCAGGGCATGGGCTCAGTTTACTTTTGCCCCTGCTGTCAGCTTTCATAAGCCAAGATGTTTTAAGTTGTCCCTATCCTCAAATTAATAAGTTCTGCTCTGTAAGAGTGTAAACACAGGAAAATAAGTAAAAAAAAACCACCCAAAAATTCAGGCTGGTGCTATGCAGTCAGGACATTACTTTTCCTGACAGGATATGGGATCAGAGTTTAAAAATATGCATTATGAAACATGTGTTGGGGGCAAGAGGGTCAGCAGACAAATCAAGCACATTGTTGTCTGAGCAGGAGAGCCTCTGAGAGGAGGCAGTTTAGCAGCAGGTCCCGGCAGTGTCCCTGAAGCCACGGCTGCAGGTGGGCGAGGAGGCCACGCAGGGCCGGCTGAGGTGACGGCTGGGCCTAGCTCCGCACCCACCAGGTCACCCACAGCCATGGGGCCAGGGCAGCACCCACCGGGTCACCCACAGCCATGGGGCCAGGGCAGCACCCGCCGGGTCACCCACAGCCATGGGGCCAGGGCAGCGCAGCCGCTGTCGGACCATGGCCCCAAGGCAGAGCTGCTGCCCCGCAGGCACCGTGCCCAGCCAGCCTCACAGGTAGCCCCACACGGCAGGTGCGATGGCCATGAGCAAACAGTTCCTGGCCACTTCCCTCACTCTCCAGGATGTGTTGGGATGGACTGGCATGTTATGCCCTGTGGCCACTGTGGGTTGGCGAGGAGACCCTCCAGTCTCCTGAGCCAGCTTCCACACAGGCAGGGGAAGCTCCGTGGTTATGAACATCCTCTCCCCTTCATGTGTCCCAGTGACACAGTATCTGCTCCAAATGCAAACCGCCTCTTGGGATGTAGGTGATTTTCCCCCTGACAGGTTGGTCATGGAGAGAGTAACTCTGGTGTGAGTGCATTTTTACTTTTGTCTGCAGACCTCCCCTCAGAGGTCCCCTCTGTCAGAGACATAGCACACACAGGACTGGCTCTGAGAGTGGCTGGCTGGCCCCACGCAGCCCCCAGGCCATACCAGGAGAGAGGTGGGATCCAGGCTGCAGGCCTGCGGACAAAGCCAGGAAGCTGTTGCTGGTCAGGCATTTCAGGGGAGGGCATGATTTCCACAACAATAAATACATCTGATTATTTGATTAGAGGGAAGATGAGGTCCCCAGGAGGAGGTCCTCACACACAAAAGACAAATAACTTGTGCCCCCGCTGGCAGTGACAGGGCAGGAAGATGAGGGCATTGTCCTATTGAGGCTTTGATCAGCCAGGGTCAAGCATGCAAGCTAACACAGCTAAAGAGGTTCAGGCTTCAGTCCCACTGCAGGACCGTGCCTGGCCCTCTCCCAGCCCTCCACTTGTCTTTTCTGCAGTCTTCCACCCCTGTCTGGGAAGCAATGTGGGAGCCTCCCAAGACAGATCTTGCCTCCCAACATCTCCTGGCTTCAGCAAGGTCATGTCCACTCCAAGGTCCTCAGTGCCAGGCATCACAGCACATCTCTCTACTTCTGCCGCTTACTCATCTGCATATCTGGGATAAACCAGTGAAAGGGGCTTCTTGGTCTCATGTCATGCCTTTTGCCATGGTGCAAGTAGAGAGATGCTGGGATGCAGCAGTTGGAAGACAGGAGAGTATTGGAAGGGCAGAGAGGGTAATTTTCCTGTTCCATTTCTCCTGGGCTTGGATAGTCTGGCCAGTCACAGGCACTTGGGGATTTTCCTGTCTTCTGGAAGGTCGAGCTGTCCCCTTTCACCCGGCCATAAGAGACACTGGGGACTCTGCATTTCAAGGGATGGTTCTTAATGGTGCCAGCAGCTGCAGATCCTGTGATTAACTGATGGTCCTGGATGGAGGCTGGATAAAGTGTTCAACACAGCTGTTTTACAGCTGTTCTATGCCTTCATAAGACAGGTGGCCCCAAAGCCTTGGTGCCCCAATAGCTTGACCCACATGAGTCCCTTCTGCAGAAGAGCCCTGGAGCAGGAAGGCACCATGTATGTATAGAAAAGGGCTTGAAGATCTGAGCTGTACTTTTACCTTCCCTTGGACAGTATGTGTGAAAGTAACTTGCATTTGGCCCACAGAATTGTAGTGCTTGTAAGTGAGAGCAAGAAAGAAATTATTTGGCACTTGGAGACCAGAGTTCTCCGAGACCTTTACAAACACAGTACAACACTTTCAAGTGGGAGAGACCCTTGCTTATCTCTCATGTTGGGGGGAGCACTGGCTGAACACAAAAAAATCACTGGCACTCTAAAAATGAGGGTAAGCAAAGAAAAAAACAAACTGTTGTTTCAAATACAGGTTTCTACATAGAGTTCTAGTGTATAGATGCAGTATATAGATCAGTGTGTGAGCAAGCTCTGAGATTCTGGTCCCAACTCACATCTAAGGGTTTATTTAATATAAAAACAATCTGCTTCTCCCTTCAATGTATGTATGCTCTGTGAGGATTTCTGTGCAGACATAGATGCAATAGGCTGGAGCACTGGAAGTTTGTGCTGTGCATGCTTCATAGCCTCTCTCAGTCCCCAAGCACTTTTCAAGCTGTCTGAGTGGCCAAGGCCACAAGGAAATGCTTGCCAGTCTGTCATCTCACACCCTCAGTAAATCATCCCAATATCATCTGGCTCAGAGCTCTTAGAAATCTGGACAACCTTGAGAGAAAGTGTGGATAATGGGCTGGGAAATCCAGTGGAAGAGTTTAGAGGAACATGAGACCACAAGATATGAGTCTTCCCCGATCTGCCGCAAGACCTTAGGTCTCTGCCCAAGAGTGCAGCTAGAAAGCAGCCCCTTAAATGGATGCCACATCAGAGATATTAACTTACCAGTGGCCAGGGTACAATTACCCATGAAACTTCAACCTGGGATATGAGTATCACTAAGAGACAAACAATCCCATCTGCAGCCTGCCCTTCAAGATGTCTTCTCTGTTTATAGAAAAGAAGGGGGTGGTGAGCGTCTGTTAAAATGTATAACTTCCTGGCATCATCTTTGAGGAGTCATCTCTTTTAGTGAGACTTGTCAATCAAAACTGTCTAATGGCACAGTGGTCAGCGCTCCTCGCAGTGGCTGTGGCAAAGGAACAGGGACACTAAAAATAACTTTTCTGTCCCAAAATATTTGGATTTATTTGATGGCGTATATGTAAAGGGAGCACTAATATTTCACATTGCTGGTGCCCTGCAACCAGAGCACCTCTAGGGAAGCAGAGATCTCTGGAAACCTGCAGGGAGAGTAGAGGAGGGAAACCGTGACCTCAGGGAACAAAGAAAATTTTGCAAAGCAAAAAGAGATGCTTGTGTAACCTCCCATAACTACCAGCTCTGAGGCAATTGCCAGAAGAATTACTAGGTTTGGCTTAAGCTAATGAAAAAAACAGGGAAGAAAGTTGTCCTTTCCAACCCGTACCCACATTCTCATTTACCTTGGGCAAAAATAAAACATGCCTAGATATGAATTCTGCACTAGAAGTAGTATTTTACACCAACTCACAGAGGGTAAATGACTTCTTGTGGTATATAGCAGTGGGAATTCAGGCATGTAATGTAATAACAAGAAAGGATTTTTAGATTTGTCTCAGAAACCCTGCTAGCTCAGACATTATAAAAAAGAACACCAAACTTTCATATCTCTGTGAACACAAGACAAGAGTAAAACTTTCTCGAAAAGAGTGAAATAAGATCTCCAATTTGAGAAGAGCTGTTTATTTTGAAAAATTGCTCCAGAAAACATGGGCAAACAGCACCTCACATCTTAACCGCTCATTACTGTTCCTCAGTTCTTTACTCATGTAATTAAATGCCACAG
Organism: Nicator chloris; assembly: GCA_013400495.1. Lineage (NCBI taxonomy): Eukaryota > Metazoa > Chordata > Aves > Passeriformes > Pycnonotidae > Nicator > Nicator chloris. The sequence goes on from WAAE01006984.1 coordinate 49,164, forward strand.
AGCAACTGCTTAACCAACTACTTTGCTTAGTAAACGTTTCCTTGGTCATTTGCATGGGATGTGACAGCACCAGATCCAAGCCTCAATCAGGGCTTCCAAGCAAAATCACAAAGCAAATGGTAAGGAAAAGTCTTCTAGTGCTGCCTCTTGGGGTGAAACAGCAACACAACACAGCAGACCAGGATGGGACATGAAAAATACAGAATGCACTTAGAGCTGACAGCCATAGTGTAATGTGACCCCAGTCACATTGGTATTTGATTAGCAAACACGACTGGGAAACAGCCCTGCTCTTAGAAAGAGAAAGAAATCTTTCATATCCCCTACAATCAAGCCCTCAGCTTTGTTTTATCGGGGAAATGGCATCTGAATGCTTCAGCAGAACAGGCTGTTCTACGAGGGCACATTACCCCCGTGTGTCCCTGTGCACAGGACTTTACCCAGCGGGGCCAGATGAAGGAGAAGCAGCCTGCAGCAGTCCCAAGGAGGTATGTGCCAGACTCTGGTGGTTTGGGAGCCTCCCAGGTGCCCACTGTGTGCAGGCCTGAGATCATCACACTGCAGAGAGGAGAGCTTGTGAATTTGTGTGCTAGGCTTTTTGGTTTGGTTATTGGGAGGTGACGGGTGGGTGAGGGGAACACAAAATTTGTGTGCTGCTGCAGGGTCACTAGCCCAAGCCACCAGTGTTGAGCTCTCTCTCTCTCTCTCTGTGGGGTTTAACAGAAGGACAACTAACAAGTCCTCTTCACCTCTTCCTCCCAAGGCTGCAGATGGCAGGTTCATCCTGCACATGAGCCTGGACACTTGCTAGCCTCTACAGGGCTCAGCATAGCCAACCATCATGAAAGAATCTTTTTAGGGGACAAAATTAGAAGTTCCAGCTTTCCTCTTCCCCCTCCTCACCCACCTTCCCTCCATGCTGCTGCACCACGTCTGTAATATTTTATTTCAATCAGCTTTGTTTTGCTCCTGAAATCTGCCTCACTCCCTCTATCCAGACATTTCATTTCCCTTGGAAATAAAGGTAAATAAGTAAATAACTGTAGTCAAAACCCTGTGTGAGTACCGAAGCCTGGAGTGCTAGGAAGCAACTAGTGTGTCTGATTTTCCAATGAAAGTCCAGGTGCAATCTTTGCAGCACAGCTACTGTCTGCCTTTCAAACAGATGTCTTCATCTAAAACCCCCACCACCACCCCACTCCCTTTGTGCATCCTCACAGGGAGGACGGGAGTGGGAGACAATATAAATTAATATCCATTGGAATGACAGCAGCTGGTGCCTTGCATAGCTGCAAACACGTGTCTTAGAAGTAGAGTGATTAGTCTTAAAACTGTAGAGCTTGAATGTTTATGCTTGATCAATTACAGGAAAACAATAGATGGGTTTTTTTCCAAGTGGGAGGAGTGAGGGGAGGGAGGCTTCAGCCATGAGATGATTTTCTTCTTTTTTTTTTTTTTTTTGTAATGATAGCTTCAAAGAATATGGGGTCTAGTTACTAAAGAAGCTGGCAAACAGCAGCTTCTGAGAAACCCACTGGTTGCAGGCAGCACTTTGCAGCCTAAACCTTACACAGATCTTTTTTTTTCCAAACTTCTTAACATTTATGAGGGATGGATTCAGCTGCCCAAAGCAAGAAGCATGTGGGAATGAATTAGCCAAAGCTTTCTAGTGCACAAGCATGTATGGATTACGTGTAGAGGTGTCGCAGTGTCCGCCAAGACGCCGCTCGGTATCCAGCCGGCTAGCAATTGACGCTGCAGATGGTGGGGGACACCACTCCGCGCTCAGGAGTGCAGAGCAGCGGCTAAGGGCGTTTCTTGCCCTTGCGGGAAGACTTTGGATGACAGCGGCAAAGGAAGGAGTAGGCAAATCCGGGGGTACACCGTCCGAGGTTTATTGAAGACCCACAAAGGAGTCCTCGCCTCAGGGGAGTACAGCCCGAAAGACAAGGGAGTGCAACAGTTTTTATCTAGGGGAGGTAACAAGGGAGGAGATTGACCGCCAACCAATAGGGTAGGTAGGGGTGTGGAAACAGGGAATGAGGGACAACAAAGGAAACCATTCAGGGAATTTCAAGGGAGGGGCCATGGCCCCTAGGCCAATCATTCAATGCCCTCTCTGGAGCCTTCTAGAAGAAGGGGAGAGGGAACAGGGTGACTCAAATCCCCAGGGGAGGAGGGACAAGGATTGACAGGGAAAGTTCTACAAACTAGGAGGAGTGGGGAAGGATTGACATGAGGGAAGGAGGGGACAACTTAGGGAGCAACGATTAACAGGGAAGGATGAGAACAAACCATTAATACAATGCAACGTAGAGCCCTTCAGCTGGAAGAAGTAATTTTTGTTTGTTTCTATACTTAGAACCTCTCCTACTGCCCCAGTTAAGCAGAAGTGCTCCTGTCAGAGCAGTGTCATGTTAGTGGCTGCAGTGTGGCACAGGAGTGTGCCTTTGGCTCCAGTTGCAATTCCTTAGCAGCACTAATTGCAAACACAGTCTGTGTCACTCCCCTCATCTGCAAAAAAAAAATTGAGTTACATTTTTCAATAATTCTAATGGCAATGCTAATGGGATGAACAGCAGTGAGGCCAGTGGATGACCCAGCAATTTCATCTGTCCTGGCAACGGATGACCATCTAAACCAAGTTCGGGTAATTCTTCCTCTCATTAGCAGCACAATAACTCATACACACAAATCCATAGGCATTAGCTATAACTTTTTAACATGGCTGGAAATAGAAGTAAGCACATGCGATATGCAAGCGTTACAGCATGTGTTGGCTGTAAATCTGTCTGGAAGTGGCCTGATTCTGTTCCTGGTTAAAGCAGTGGGAATTTTGCCATTGACTTCAATAGAAGCAGGATGAAATTTTTTTGGACTTATTTTAAAGTGGGGCTTTGTTTCTTTGGAACAAAGTTTTCAGATTCACAACTACATTTCACTGCTTGGCTTGAACTCCCATCAATTCACCTTTCATGTGTTTAACAGATGGGGCTTCTTTGCTGCTCACCTTCTGTTTGGCATCAGCATTGTTACCAGTCTCCAGTGGGTGACAGCCACCTGTGGCTATGCTGTGGGACTGAGCCGAGAGAAGGAGGGATCTCACATGGACATCTCTGGGCACCTTTGATTCAAACATGTTAGAGCACTTGAAAGAAAAAGCCACTGCTTTCATGTTTTCAGCAGACGAAAGGTCAAAATGTTTCTTAGAGCCCCTCAGATTGCAGTGAGTGGTGGTGAGGTGCATGGGGGCTTCTGCTCGGCCTGGAATGGGTCTAGTATTTCTGTGTTGTGTCATGTAAAATGGGGGTAATTGCAATCACTATAGCTTTCCCAAGCTACCTGTAGCCCTTAGGGGTCGCATGGTGTTTAAAGTACTAGGATATACCTATATACGTTTAATTAAGTGTGTAAGGAAGAGGCTTATGTATGGTATATGATCACATGTTTTGCTGCTGCTGCACAGCAATTTTTGAACCATTGGGTAATTTCATCAGAAATACAAATCTCCTTCAAGATTTCTAAAAACAGCTTGGGAGATAGAGGGACCATGTTAGTGCCACCACGTCAGGAAAAGCCTGAGATCGACCTTTATTATGCATCCATTAATCCAACCACATGCTAAGCACCTCTAGGAAAGCAGCATTCATTTTTCCCATTGCTCACACAACCAATTGCTTCATTGATATTCATTTCTGGTGCCATAGTATGAGGAGTCTAGCTCTTCTCCTCTTCTCTTCTCTTCTCTTCTCTTCTCTTCTCTTCTCTTCTCTTCTCTTCTCTTCTCTTCTCTTCTTTCTCTTTTCTTCTCATCAAAGACTACCATTTCATGCTGCTTTTTTCTAGCATTGTCCCTGCTCTTACCTGGCTTCCTTGCTGAGCACTTTCAGCTCCCCCTTCCCACCTTTGCCTCTGCCCTGCTCCCTGTAAAGATCCCTGTAAAGATCCTCTGCCAATTGTCTTCTCACTTTCTGGGCAGACACCTCTTCTCCTTCACACTTTGCTAGCAGTGTGATATCTAGGCCCTCTCTCTCATTACTCACCCAGAACATCCTCTCTCAAGTGTTCATGCTTTATAGCTCATCTCTCCACCCTTTCTGAAATTCCCATTACAACAAAAAACTCAGGAATGAGACAATTAATATTTCAAAATTATTTCAATAGGAGCCTTAACAACAAAAAGATTTGCAACAACTTCCCAGTCAGAACCACAGAGACTATAAGTAAGACAGAAAAACCTAAGAAACAGCAGCTGTAAAATATATTTTAAAGCCTTTATTCTTTCCTATCACAATGTGGCAAAAGAGACTAAATATAGCTTTCCATTTGTTTAACTAAAAGCTGCCATTCCTCAGTCTCTTTGATGACAATGATACCCACAGTTAAAATCAAACTGCAGCACACACAGAGAAAACTTTGAGCTCTGTATCAACTTTGCACAATGTATTATTAATAGCAAGGTTTGTGAACCCAAATGCTCTCAGGTGCTGAGACAACGGGAAGCCTGACTGTGCTGGCTCATGGCTGATGTTGATAAATGCAGCACACTGAGGGGGAAAAAGAAAAACCTGCACCTGAGGACTGTTTGTAATACAGTAACCACTGGATCCACTGTGCTGTGCATGGGGAGAGACCAGTCAGGAGTGCAACATCAAGCAAAGAAGTCAGACGAGGGGTGGGAGGGAAAAGGTATCAGCTGTCCCATTTTGCTGACATGGAAAGGAAACTAAGTACTTTAAAGGCCTGGTACTGTCCACAGGGTTACACTGGGGTAGGTCTTGGGTTGCTTTTCTGGCTCAGAAAGTCCAAAAGACCTTACTGATTCTCCAAATCTGAAGCTGCATGGCTGCAAAACCACCCCTCATTTCAGAGTGCCTGATAATAGTTATTTTAGTGCACCTTTTCACTTCAGCAGATTCTTGCTGCTAAGCCCTAGGTTTGAACTTCTGAGAAGCACAGCCTGAATTTGCAGAGGATCCACGTGCTCCTAATATCCTCTGAAGGCAGCTCAGCACAAGAATGTTTTCACTGCCCTGCTGTAGAAGCTGGTCAGAAAATTATCTGCTTCCTGACTGTTGTTCTGCAGTCCCAATTCCCTGGAGGACCATCTGGTGCAGTTATTTGAGGCATGGGCTTCATGGCCACCCTATTGACTGTGAAGCAGCCGTAGCACCATTGATTTCCAGAAGTTACACTAAAAAATCAATAGGGTCTGTGTGCAGGATCCTGAGGAGAGAGGGGTGACCCCTCTTGGGAAAAAAAGATCTACTCTGCAATGATAAAGAAGCAGCCCCATTCCTAGAAGGAAAGTGTGATGCCTGTGATTCCAAACATTCACAGAAGGGGAAGGGAAGCAGGGTAGGGCTCCTCCAAGATCATGGATTTCTTATCTAGGAAGTGGCATAAATGTGAGATCTGACTTGAGATGTGTGCTTATGTCAAAGGGAGGATTATGAAGATGATCTTCAGCCTGATACATCCAACAGAGCTGTCTCCAGCAAGACCATAGTACCACTAAGAACTTTTGAGGAAGTGAAGCATGTACATAAATTCTGTGCCAAACATGCTTGGAAATGTTCTCAAAACAAAGGAGTGTTTGGCTGTGGTGAAAACACAGCTCAGCATGGCTTACAGCTATCAGCTGGGATCCTCTAGATCTGTTCTGATCTGTCTTTTATTAGCAGATTATGCATGGCTTTTTTCTGTTATGAGATTGCTTTTTGAGATCACTGACGTATGCAAGGTGAAGTCAAGTGAAAAGCAGTGGTTCCCTTAGAAATCACTGACTTTCTGGGACATCCTCACCTAGGTATTCTGTGTTAAAAACCATCTCCAAACAACAATTCAGCAGCATCAGAAGTTCCTACTTCTGATATTGCACAGGCATAGTCAAAAGGCAACCTCTCCCTCAACAGTTTACAACTTAACTAAATGCTAAAGTAATCCACAGGCTTGTCATCCATGTTGTATCTGGCTCTTGGTTTTTGTCTGCTTTGTCTCTTCAGACTGTAAACTGTTTGAGGCAGGAGCTGTCTCTGAGTCTGTGTTTGGACAGAAGAGAGGTCCTGGTCCTTGCACAGCCAGGTACCATAATAAATATAAGGCACAATAATTTATTTTAAAGTGAACATCAAACAAAATCAAAGATTAAAAGGGAGAGAAAACTTTTCATAGCTTGAGGCTTTCCCCCATGACAGTGCTCCAGAAGAATGTGCTATCTGCTGGAGGGAGCTCACTGCTAACCCCAGTTGCTGGGAGGGCTGTGCAACGTACCACCACGGAAGTCATGCCAGAATGTGCCTGGGATGGGGAAAGGGGGAGGGAGGGATAAGAAGGGTGAGGTCAAAAGCTATAAACCATGCTAAGAAAAAGAGAAATATCTTTAAAATACACACACGTGTTTTCTTGCCAGAACCTATCAAGCCAACAGCCAAAGCATGGGTAATGGCATTTTGTTTACAAGAAAAAAAATAGCTTCTGTCCTAAGAATTTTTTTGCCAAGTTTCAGGCAAAGGGGGGGCTAAGAATTGGTTCTTGCTGGTTTAAGAATTTGTGTATTTTTAAGGAGGTGTTTCAGTAAGACTGGTGGCATGTCCCTTTCTAACACTGAGGACACAAGTCCTGTAAGTGCTTACTACAGACCATGACAAACCATGGAAGCCAGCCCAGCGAAGGCAACGGCAGCACTTACAGTTAAAGACTTCTTGCTGGCCTTGCAGGGCTCAACCACTTGGGTCACATCCAGCCATCAGTGAAGTTGATGGATGAACTTGCACCAGCTTCAGCAAACTTTAAATGAGGCCCTTGGTTTGTGACTCTAACTGGGTAGAAGTCCACAAATGTGTCCCTCTAATGCTGTCTGTGGAAAATTTGCTGTTGACCCTAACTGAAGTGTGGTCCAACTGGAGCTTCTCCAGAATGAAGCTCCCCATGTGCTGCTCAATAGGTAGGAACCACAGTCAGTGGGCCATTTGGGGTGCTTTTAGCAGGTGAACACATAGAGTTTGGGTCACCTCACACCTGAAGTTTTTTGATTTTTCAAGCGTCTTAACTGCACCCAACAGTTACAGTGGGGCAAGATAGTCAAGTCCCATTCAAAGCTCACAGTAGCAAAGCCCACAGAATTTCCAGAGTCTATTGGAGGAACAGATGGCTTTTACAGCTCCATGGTCTCCTCTTTGCAAGTGTGGGAAATCACCACCTTTCTCACAAGCTGAGGGACCATTGGGTGTGTGGAGAAGGAGCATGCCAAAGCGGAGAGGAACCAAGCAGATTATTTGTGGAGATGGGGTCAGGACGGATGGCTCTCTGCAGCCTTGGGGTTTTGCTGCAGTGGCTTCTGATGCCCTTAGCAAAGGGACATGCCTGCTGCTATGCTACAGCAATTCAGAATCTGTCCTTCCAGCCTGGGTCACTGTGTGCCCCCCTCCCCTACTCCATTTTCTCCTCCAGGTCCATTCACTGTGCCAAACAACAGCATGCAATCATCTTGTGGGGGTTATTTCTGCCTAATATACCCACCCAGCGGGATTTCAGTGAACATTAAAGTGGTAGATGGAGTCTTTAATGAAGTTAACCTGCTGAAACCAGGAGAGCATTTGGTTGAAGTACACCTGAAAGCTCTGGATTACACAGCAGCTGCTTCAAAAGAACCCATTGCCTCCTTTCATACCACTGCTGTATAGAGAAATAATACAGCACCTTTATATTCTGCCTAATTTAGTCAGCTTGCTGAGGTCTGAAAGCTTTCTTTATTAGACTCTGAAGATGCAGGACCTTTCCTCCCCCATGTCAGTACCACTGCCTCCCTGCAGAGTCTGCTGCATGGAGGAGGCCCCCAGCCGCACCCTTCCCATGACTCAGCACCCCCTGAGCCAGCAGAAATCACCCTCCCACTCTCCACTAATCCCATGATGGATTTTAACCCCACTAGTTTTTTTACTCCATGTTTCCTGCCGTTTTTGCATTTCCCTCCCCAAAACCCTTGTTCTGTATCTTTGTTTCTTTCACCACCTCCCTTTTCCACTCTTCTTTTACCTCTGCTTTTTTCCCTCCTTCTTCTCCTTTCCAGGGTGCCTCAGCAGTCCCTGCATTTCCCCTGCAGCAGTCAGTGCTGCTCCCGTACTCTCCCCAGAGCCAAGCGCCAGCTCCTGGCATCGCAGCAGGGCAGTGCTGGCCCAGGACCCGTGTGGCTGCCTGAGCTTCGGGCCACACCACTGCCGGGCAGTGGGAGCACTGCACGCCAGCAGTGCTCCCCCTCTATCAAATACCAATGTGCAGGAGAGGCAGGGGGAGAAAGCAGCTCCCTGCCGCCAGGAAGATAGGCCGGCAGCTGGAAAAATGAGGGAGACATATTAGAAGGAGGTGAGCAATAACAGGGTGAGTGGGCAATAACAGGATGGGCAGAAGTGGGGCAGGAGGGCAGTGATGGGGTGGGCAACCAGTGATGGGGTGGGCAAGCACTTGCCTGCTACAGCACCCAAGAGCTGAAGGGGCAGCCTCTGGGCTTGCTCTGCAGCTGCTGCTTAGCAGATTAGCAGACGCAGTACACCCCAAGAAAAATTAACAGGCCAGCTTACTAATTAAGCCACCTCTAGACTGGAAGTTTATGGGCTTGAATGCAATGTGCCAGACTGCTTTGTCCAAGTTGGGGTAGTGGCCTGCTTTTTGAGTATGGACAAATTCCCTAGCAAACAGTCTGGTTGAAGGCTAGGGCTAATGGGATGCTAAGGTAATTATTGACTATTTGTGGCTATAAAATGAGATCTCACAGTCATGCACCTGATGGACTAATAAAAACATTTTATATGATGCACTTAGAGCTTTTTAGCTGAGAATCTCAAAGCACTGTCTGGAGGAGGAAAAGCGCAACAAGAAGTCTGCATTTCTGTAAGGAATTGCGAGACAACCACACTGTCTGCCCCCATGCCCTGTGCTCCTGCTCCGTGGATACCCTGCCAAAAATGTTTGAGTCCCTGCTCTCCTGCTGACTGACAATACTTATGGTTTTATCTAGGCTGGGTATCATTTTTCCCCTCACTCATTCCTAACCCTGTTTCAGTCCTGCTGTGTTGTTTTCTCTGGAAGGCTGTCAAGATGTGCATTGGAAATAGTATGTTTTGACATAAAACTGGGGGAGACAACCTATTTGTCCAACTAATCTGGAGCCCAGAGAAGGTTACAGGAATACATGATGCCTTTGTTTTCATTTTATTTTCGTTTAAATCACAATTGAGAAAGGAAGGAAAGTTTTTTTAAGGAAAAACTTGGGGATTTCCTGCTTTACAGACATCTCCTGATGGTCAGTTCATGGGGAGAGAAGGACTCATCTAGAAAGAGGAAGCTGTGATTGAAAATAAATGAGGCTGCATGATCAATGTTTAAAAGGAGCTGCAATTAGCAGGAGGAGAAGAGCAGAGCTGCAGAGTGCCAGGGAAAACCCTAGGTACACAGGCTCTCCGGTCAGCAGCAGGGAACTAGGCAGTGTTTGAGAAGGCTTTCTGCTGGAGGGGAAGAGAGATAGGGGAAATTTTACTGCATAACAGCTCTGACTAATGCTTGGGCTGCAAAATTCCTTCAACCAAATTTAATGCAGATGGTACGTTAAATATTACAGTACCACTAAATTACATATTGTCTCGTTTTCAGTGAGGTTTTGTGGATGTTTCCGACATATAAACACGGAAAAACGCTGCAGTTCCCAATGGGTTTGGCGAGTGCTTGCTTGTGGGTTTTAAATACCCACAGGAGGACTGAACAGAGCCCTGAGCCCTTTGGCAGAAGCAAGGACTTCCCAGCATGGAGAGCTGATGAGGTCCAACCTCCCTTGGGGCACGGAGCAATGACCACAGCAGCAGCTGACCCTGGAAACAGGCAGAGGTAAGTTCATGGTACATAGCATCACCTTGTGCTCAGTGCCTCCAAACCTGAGAGAGGGTCAGAGTATTAAATGCTCCCAAAAGAAGTATTTTTGACACTCTTCTACCTGAGCTGGAGTAACAGGTATCACCAGCTCTGTAATCATCCTGTCCTGAACACCTGAAGTGGTAGAAACTGCAGTAGCACTGCCTGGTTCTTTAGTTGTGCCTTTCCTTCCCTGACAGTGGCATGTTGGGGAGAGGAGACTTGAGATCCAACACTAAACACAGGGCTGGGTTTGTGGAGAGCAATCTAAAAGTGCTGAGAGAAACCTCTGTGGAGCAGCAGGTAACTTCATTTCCCATCAGCATTTTCTTTCCTAGGGTTATCTTCTCTTCATTCAGTTACAGATCAGAGCTGTTATCAGTTCAAGGTTGTGTTTGCACTCTTCTATTGACCTTAACCAGGGGAAATGGAACATAATGGAAGAAAAATTGCCCCTGTGCCATATGGTACGTGAGATGGGGCTGTCTCTGATTAGGGCTCAGTAACCTTTTCCTTTTCCATGCTTGTCTTAAGAAAGGAATGATTCATGCTGTGGGTTTATATTACACTCTGATATCTGTGTTATGTTTTGCAAGGGCTATTTATACACACAAAAAAATCACACTTCGCTAGCTTGATAGTAGTCTAACTATAAGCAAGTAGTAAATAATAGTTGCATAATTCCACATCAAAATACAACAAATAACACAGTAGACTGTGTTGCCAGTGGGTTTTGGAGCCCATTTGAGCCACAGAAGATGCAAAATCAGGTATCAAAACACACAGAAGGAAGAGGGACGCTACAGCCCTCAGGGTAACGGCTGAAATATCAGATCTATCTGTCAGGCCAAATCTGTTGCTGTCAATGAACTTCCACTGGCCTCAAAGGAACTCTAAGCGTTTGTGTTGTGTGAATGTGCTTAAACAGGTTGGCATCGTGATTTCATTGACGTGAGCTGGTAATGCTACTCGTAACTGATAGACAGCAGAGTACAAAATAATTAGTCTCATCACCCTAAATGAATACCAGTAAAATGTTCTTACTTTCCCTCTCACCCACACAATGATGTATCTCACTTCTGCCACATGCCAGTATCTCTTCACTAATTACCAACTTAAAAAAACTGAGATAACATAGCTTTAATCGTTTTGTCTGTTTATTTGGAAGTTGTAATCTAAAATCTAGGGACTCATCAACAACAAAAAAGAATTGTTTTTAAACAGCTTTTTGGTGCAAGGTTTTAGGGCTCATTTCACTTGCTTTGAAATTTCACCTCTCAAAGGGAATGGAGGTGTGTGTTAGCCCCAGTTTGCCAGATACCAGCTTTTAATCCTGTCGTGGTCTGTGAATATAAGCAATAAGTAAACGCTCGGTCCCAGCAGTTCCAGCTCGGGTAGAGACTCCCCACCCTCATGGGGCAAAGGCGAACAAACTTTGCAAGCACTGCTAGGATGACTATGTGAACGCTGCTCTCGGTTTGTGTTCTTAAAGAACATCTCGGAGAAAACGGGTTTGGACCGTGGCAGCCAACTCTGGTGCAGTCCCGGAGGGGGTTTGCATTTGTCCCTTGCAGCAGCCTTTGCACCGCAACGTGGGTGCCAGGAGCGAGGCAGCGTGTGCTTCCCGCTGCCGCTCCCCGATCTGGCAGGCGGCTCTGGTCGAGGCTCGGCGCTTCTGGGTCTCGGCCGGCAGCGGCGGAAGCCCACGAGCAGGGACAATTCTTGTCCTGATGCTCCCCCATCCGACAATTTCTGCGTGTCTCCCCTCGCACAGCCGACCCTTCTGCCTTTATTTCCATCGGGTTTGGTTCCTGCCTCCGCTGCGGGGCCGTCAGCGCCCGGGCGGGGGCCGGCCGGCACCCGCGGCACGGCAGCGCGGCCAGGACGGGCCCGGNGCCTGAAAAGGCTGCGAGGCGCCGGCGGGGAGGGAGAGGAGGCGCAGACGGCGCCCCAGCCTGTACCACCACCGCCGCCGCGCCCCGGGGGATGCCGACGCGCCGGCCCCGCGGGTCGCCCTAGGGGAGAGGCGCTTCGCCGGCACCGCCCGCCCCGCAGCCCCGGCGCGGGGAACGCCGCCGCCCCTCGCTGAGCCCCGCCGGAGCTGGTCGGGAGTGGGGCGCCCACACGGGGCGCAGCGCACCCGGGGTAGGGAGGCAAAGCCTGGTCCCGCAGCCTCGGGTCCTGTGTTGTGGGTTTCGGGTTTTTTTATAATTTGTTCCGGAGGATGGATACATTTCTTCTCGCCTGGGGATTTCTAGGGCTGTGCTTGGTCGGCTCTGGAGGCACGGCGGAGACAGGTAAGGCGCCCTCAGGGATGGGGGATGTCCCCGTCCGCCCAACTTTCGGGTTCCCAGGCGCGGTCCCAGTCTCACGCATAGATGCGTTGCGTGGGAATAAATTTAGGGAATGCATGAGCGGTCGGCCGCGCCACTCAGCTTTCGCAGCACGGGTTTTGGAGGGACTCGTGCATGTGGCGGGGCGGGGATGGCGCACCCCTGGCAAGGAGCGCAGCGGTTGCAGCCGCGCGGCTCCCAGCGCCCGGCGTGAAAGGGCGAGGGGATGGAGTCGCATTGGAAAGTTGCGTGCTGTTTTTTTGGGGAGCTGCGGGCAAGGGAGGGTAAGCGGTAGGGACCAGCCACATGTCGGACACCCGCATCCGACTGTCCGCGGCCCCGCGCCCGTTGCAACCTCGGGAAACTTTAGGTGAGAAATTAAAATCATCTGGCGGGAGCAGGCAGTCGGGGCCGTGCAGCGCTGGGAGCGGGCGAAGCTTGGCGGCGGCGGCGGCGCCGGCACCCTTGTGAAAGGCTGTCCGCGGTACGTGCGGGATCGGCACGCGCTTTGCAAACGCTGGGCTGTCCCGGGACAAGGCGGGTTCATGGCAAGTACTGGGACGTGTGTTTTTCTGTTCCTCGCTGATGAGCTAGGCCGGACTGTCAGGAGGTGCTGGGATGAAACCCGTCTTTGCGTTGCTTCGGCACGGGGACAGGAGTGGGGCAGGCTGAGGCTGGGCCCTGTGCTCCCCCAGCCACTGGCTTTGAGTCTCGCTAGTGGGGGCAACAGTGTCCGACCTGGAATAGTCTCTGGAGGAAAAGGATATGCCGTCCAGTGCTCTTTTGGGGCTCTTTCTGCACTCAGGAGCTGCCTGGCAGGACGGTAGTGCCAAGCCAGCAGCTGCTGAGCTGTGGGTTTGCCTTCCCGTTAGTCGGGCCTCGGGACATGGCCCAGGGCACTGAGCTGCGGTCTGACCTGAGCAGCGTTAGATGATGGCAGAGTGCATTCTGCCTTCTCCTGCCCGGCAGCTGAGCGGCCCCCCAGCCTCCCCTTGAAAAGGAGAAGTGAGAGAATCTTTGCTGCCTGAGAAAATCCCTCTCTGTTGCAGTGTGAAACACAGACATTGCCGATAAACAGTCAGCTGCCGGTTGGCATCACCTCCTTCCTTATGGTTATAAAGGAAAGAAAAAAAAAATCCCATCTTTTGTTCAAGCAGGAAAACGAATAGGCACTTGATGGGATGAAGAGAAAGGACAGTGTCCTGAGAGACCCCTGCTGAGTGCAACAGTCTTTTCAGATGATCCCCGTTGCAGAAGCAGTGTCTGATCTCCTGGAGTAGGTTTTGTGGTGTGGCAGATCGGGCTGTAACCTGAGGCTGGCTCGTGAGGGTACATTGGCCAGTCTGGTTGTGATCCCTGTGGCCGCTGAGCCCGTGTGTGCGCGCCTGTGTCCATGCATTCACCTCCTTCTATCCTGGAGTGAGTTCAGCATCAGGACTGTTAACTAGGAAGAGGTTTGTGAGCAAACCATGTCTCTCAGGCCACTCAGGCGCTGTAAGCAGTGTTTATTTGAATGCGGGTTTTTCCCGGCTAAGCAGAGCATCACATGGTGTTGGAACCAGCAAGGAAGTTGTCTCTCTGTGGCTGACACCAGCGGTGGTTTGCCGAGATGATGATGTGTGGCTACAAATCCGGTCAAATTACTTTATTGCCAGCAGAGCGAGCAAAGGTATGGGGTAATGGGATCCAAACCTCAATCAGGCTACACTCAGCTCCAGTAAATTAGCCAGCCTAGTAAGGGAAACACGCCAGAGGTAGATGGATTTATGTTGCAGTCTGGTGTATCTGAAAGCCTTCCCCCATTATGGAAGTCCCTCTTTAGGTTCCCTAAGGGAGGTTAGTGGAGAGGGGAGACGTTTTTAATAGACAATAATATGATAATCCACATGGAAAAAACCCTCATGCAATATTTCTACAGTAAGAGATAAACAGTGCAGCTGCCAATTTGTACGTAGCCAAGCAAACCCTGAGATAACCATGGAGGAGAGTGGGTGGGAGACCTGTGAAGATAAATTTGAAGGTTGGATGGCTGTGTGTTTTTCATTTTCCCGTAAATAGCAATGAAGTAAGAAAGTAACAGATTTGAGTGACCCAAGTACTGAGCTGTTCAGATGATGTTTATGCAGCTCTGAGCAAAGCTCACTCTGAAGCCTTCCGAATAGTTTACTTAAAAGCTATTATTTTTAGTAGTGACTTAGGAGATGTAGCAAGGTGGGGAGGGGGACCAAAACAAATTGCTGCCGAGCAAGCACACAGCCACACATACAAACACGCACACACCCACACAAGCGCTGTGTAGTGCCTTATGCCCGTGTGCTGTTAACTCAGCTCTTACTGGAAACAAAAGCTTTTTTAGACTAGGAATCAGTTGTCAGAGCATCACTGAAAGCCACTGATGCAAGCTCGGTGGGGGGCTCTGACCCAGGTTAGGATGCTGCATTTTGTTTTCCTACTTTTACTGTTATGGAAAATCATGGTGTGTGGTGTCTGGAGTGACAGGCAAGAATTTTGGTCCCAGAGGACTCTATGGAGGCGCTTCCCATCTTCCTGCCTCTCTCCTTCTGGCCCCCCCCCCCCCCCCCCCCCCCCCCCCCCCCCCCCCCCCCCCCCCCCCCCCCCCCCTCCCCCCCCCCTCCCCCCCCCCCCCCCCCCCTGCCCCCCCCCCCCCCCCGCCAAGCTCCTTCCTAGTACCTTCTCTGTTTGGTACCTTGTGTGTGGCTTTAGAAGTTTAAAATGAGAAAGCACACCACTTTGCTGGGCTGAAGAAGGCAGCACTTCCCGTCCCAGTAGGTGGGTGGGTTGGTTTCCTAGCAGAAACCTCCAGTGCTGCCAGGCACCAGGACATGATGGCCTTGTACTGCAGATAGCTTGAGAGGAAAAAGCATCCTTCATGGGGTTTAGGAAGCTGTCAGGTTCAGATAAGGCTGGGATCCTATCCTGTGGGACCCCCAGTTGTATTAATAAGGAAAAATTAATTTTTAAGCACTGGGATTGCTGCCAAATTATATGACCTCTGACAGACCAGCTGTGCTGGGGAAATAAATTGTCTACATCTGAGACCCATGATCCTATCTGAAATCAAAATAGAAGAAAAGTTGTCATTTGGCCATGGTGGTGGGGAAAGATTTTAGCAGCCTGAGAGCAAACTGGAAGCTGTTGAACTTGTTCTCCATTGTGTAGTGAAGTCACCACCACCATGCCCCCATGGGGTCTTGGGAATACAGTTGTCTAATCCGGGAAGTGTGGAGAGCTGATGTGCCTGCACACACCCAAACTGAGGCTGATGGTGTCCGCACGGGGGTGGGGGCAGAAATGGGGTGTGAACGTTTCCATCTCCATCCTCACTCTGCAACAGCCCTTTGACACATAGCTAATTATAATACACACTCACAGACAAAGAGGTAGCTGGGCTATTTTCGAAATCCCTGTCTACACCCTGGTGGAAACCGCAATACTAGCAACAACATAAATCACGGCTGTTGCTAACAGTGTTGCACACGGCTTAGCGCTACAGTAGCATGGGTTTAATCACACTCAGAATCAAAGGGTCAGCCTGCTCCCTGGCTGAGCCAAAGCGCAGTCTCAGAAGGCCAGATCCTGAGCCAGGCTTGATGCCTGTGCAGTGGAAAGACACAAACACAGACACGAGGAGAGGTTTGTCAGCACGAGGTCAGCAGGCACGGGGCCAAACACTGGAAATCACAACTTGGATCTGTAACCCTTTCTATGTGCAAGCGGTGCCCGTGAATCAGGGAGGACAGCTAGAGTAATGCTCGGAGGCTGGGGCTCCAGCTACAGCCTTCGTGAGGTGACCTCTTCCCAAGCAGTTTGGGAAAAGGGGTACAAGCAACAAGTTGGCACGCAAAATAGCCTGAAGTACAACTTGCAGGGGTGGATAGCTGTGAGGACTTTCTGTCTGACTGCTTCTTCCCCTCTCTTCATACTTGATGAGTCAAAGAAAATGGGCTCCAGAGATAAAGTACTGGGCTCCAGGTCTTCGAAAGCTGCCCTCATTTCTTTCTGTGCATTTCAGACAAAGGCAAGACATCTGCCCAGCTGTTCTGGTGGGTCACCCGTAGCTGTGAAGTGCTGTCTCTATAGGGCTTGAAAGCTTTCCCTTTTCTATGCCCCTTCTAGGAAG
Source organism: Nicator chloris (assembly GCA_013400495.1). NCBI lineage: Eukaryota > Metazoa > Chordata > Aves > Passeriformes > Pycnonotidae > Nicator > Nicator chloris. Next base: position 65,541 of record WAAE01006984.1, read on the forward strand.
ATGGTGAAGCCAAAAGGATGCTGTCCTTTTATTCTGCTTACATTTTATTGAAAGGCTCCTTTGAACCCCCTTTTTTTAAAGGGATGCGTGCAGAAAGAGGAAGGAGGAAAACCCCTTGTGCATGTAGACACACACACATATAATCTCCCTGGTTCCTCCTCTCTCTTCACAGGCACACAGATCTCTCTACCTTTCCTCTTACACACAGAGCCACACCAGTCACGGAGGACTACCTTGCTGCTGCCACACACGCACACTTCTGCATCCATCCCTTCCCTGCGCAGTCCCTCACAAACCCAGAGCTCCTTGACAACTTTCACCCTCATGCACACCCCAAGCTCGCTGCTGCTTTCCTCTCTTTCTGTTTGACTGCTGAATATGTGCTCAGCAGGTAACAATGTGTTTAAGACACTCACCAGAATGTGCAATAACTTTGACAGCGTGCTCAATTGCAGCTGCTGCTGAGTCTCACCACTCGCGCCAAAGGCTGAAGCCACTACTGCTTGGCAGCATGCTTGGGGGGACCCGCAGCGGGGCTCTCTCCGAGTGACTCAGGAGGGGCTACTTCCCTCCCATCCCATCCATGGGGCTCTCTGCAGCCAAGGCACTGCATTGTGCTCTGAGGCTCCAACAGGGCCCCTGGGAGGGAGGGCCAAGTCAGGGGTGTTGTGAGATTGAGAGGCTCTGCCAGCTGCTCTGGGAAGAGACAGGGGTAAACTGCCACTGCCTAATTGGGAAAACAGGATTCAGTTTCAGGATGGACCCTGACAGATGAGTTCAAAAGGTGTGAGGAAGCTGGGAGGGTGTGGGGGGAGATGAGAGATGAGATAAGCTTTTTTTTTCTTGTTGGAATTTTTGTAATAATAATACTAATTAGTATTTCAGAGGCATTGAACACCTTTTATCAAGCTTGAAGCTCTTTAGAGAGGAATCCTAGGGGAATCTTTTTTTCCATGTGTACAACTAGAAATGTCTCGTCTCCATGGCCCTTGAATGAGTTTGTTATTGACAGCATTAATGGGGATAGCTCAGCAAATTTTCACCATCATATTTTTTCCTCATGTAGCCTATAGTTAGGGTGGCAGGCTGCCATACAGGAAGGTTCAGGATTCCCCAAATCTGTTTCCTTGCCTGCAGCACTGGGGAGTTTTACTCAGAAACTGCCTGACCTGCAGCTTGAGGGTCTCCTAAAGCTGCCACCTATTCCTGGGAGATGGCAGTGTGTTTCCATCAGATTTCAAGCCCTTGGGAGCCTAACAGAGAGGCAGGCATGATTTCTCCAAGTTCAAAATGCAGTTATCTGCCTCCCTTGTGTGTGTATGCACACATTCGCATGCTCTCCAGGATGAGAAGTGGAGCAGCCAGGAGTTGTAATTCCAGACCCACAGATTACATTCTCAGGCAAGCTGGGAGAATTCTGTGTACATGGATCTATAGAAAGACTAACCCTATTAAGTTGGTTACCCTATTGGAATTGCATTTGCCTCTGATATAAGATGACAAATAATAAAGTTAGCGAAGGTGGATAAACAGGATATAAATCTCATCAAAGATATAAGAGAGACGTTGGACGGGATAGACATTTAAAGGTCAAGGTTGTCACTGGTTAAAGTGGTAGAAAGCGATGTCAGCCCCTGGAAGCTGGCTATCCAGAACCCCAGGAGTAGAAATCAGCTGAACTCCAGTGATTTCAAAGCAAATTACCTGAATTTGCATGCAGGATTTGGCCCTCTCATTTTCCATGGTGAAGCTTGAGTAGGTCTCTATTTCAAGGTTTCTACTTAATTCTTTTGTGGATTAACATGGGAAAAAAATGTGCAGGTATCAGAAGTCTCCAAATCTTCTTCTCTCTCTACCTCCCTCCAACATTCCTTCTTATTTAAAAATAATTTGAAATTATCTCTTTTTGCAAAGGCTCACAGCTAAAATGTTCCATTTGCTGAGCTTTCTGGTGTTCCCCTTTCCCTGCTGTCCAGTGCTATAAAATGAATATATTGCATCCCTTCCCAGTTGCCTTGGGAAGCAGTCAAATGGCTGCATTCCTCAACTGATGGATTGGTGCGTTCCTTTCTTCCTTAAGCCCAGATAGTGTTTTATGAGCTTGTCTCATGACAGGCTTGAGACACTTTGAATTTAACAAAATCCCAGTTCAAATCACAAAAGCAGTCTTTAAATTCTACTTCGCTGTGTCTCTACTTTTAAATGAAATTTTAGTTAAACTGGTAAAAGTCCTCAGTGAAATGTTCAGGGGACTCTCCCTGATTGTGTGAAATATCAAGATGTAGATGTGGGTAGTGCTCTGGATTGAAATGTGCATGTAAGAGCCTTGTGTTGTTTGGGTGTGTTTGTCCATTAATTTGTTCAGGAAGTCTTTGAAGCTTTATCTTGCAATCCAAAGCAAACACACTTCTGCTAAAATGATCTATGCTGCTGGGGATAAAGCATCTAATCTTGTTAGCTTCCTCTGCACTATGTCTCTCTCCTTGGCCAATGGTTAAACTGTATGATTTAAGTCCGAGAGTTCATATTTGTGTTCCTGCCTTCTGCAAAAGTTGTGCCGAGTGGTTTGGGGTGAGAGCCCCTGCCATGGCAGCTGTACCCAGCCAGGGTCAGAGCTTGGGGAACGAGGCAGGACGAGCATAAATGGTAATGAATCCTTGGCAGGAGAGATCTGTTTGTCTCCTCCATACCAGGGTTTCACAAAGTGCTTGGACAAAATGGACCTTGAAAAACTCTGATCTTTGAAGAGCTGTGTGACTAACAGAACTGAAACATGGGTTTCCTGCACAAGGGCTCAAGCCAGGTTCAGCAGCTCTGAGAGAAGTGGGTCATGTATGCCAGCACCTGTATTTTGCTGTGCCATCAGAGGGTTGGCAGGGCAAATCTCCTCTGCCCAGTGCTGAATCCTGGGACATGGAAATCTTCTGCAGTGGTTGAATGAGAGTGTGAAGTTGGGCTGGAGGGCCTCATGCCAGGAAGAGAAGTGGCAAGGCTAGGCAGTGCATCTGCCTGCTGTGGAACGCCCACATCTCTCTCCCCTGTTCCTTTGCTGTCCTCCAAGGCTGTTTTTTTCAAGCAGTACAGACAGTTATGATGCTGCTGCTTCTAAGGCATCCAGAACACCCTAATTTTTGTGTGCAACCCTGAATGATATCCTAAAAGTAAACTGAGCTCAGCAGATCAAAACACATGGTAGTTTTGTGCCAGACACTATAAGCTCTGGGAGGCGGTAGTATGTATGTTTGTTGTGAAACAGGCCTCTCCGGTGATAATTATTTTTGTTATAGGCAGAGTTGGCTTTAGTTTCTGTGTGGAAGGTCCAACAATAACAGTGAGCCCTGCTCTCCTGGGGTGAATGAAATCCAGAGGGGTTTAATAGGCAGGAAATTCAAGTAGGAGAATGCCTTGCTTTTGGCCTAAGGTTTCAGCATGTGCCTGATGAGCTGCAGAGCTGAAAAACCCCAAGTGTGGGTGAAGGTTCCTGGGGCCTGGCTGTTATTTTTGGGCCTTCTGAGTGATGATTGCTTGTTGTGGCCTGGGGGAGGCAGGAGGAGACTTTGCCAGCCATCTCCAGGAGGTCAGGGAAGAGAAAGAGATGTCTGCCCCTTGTAAAGGATGAGGAGCTCAGCTGCTAATACTCATCTCCATGGGAAACTTTGGAGTTGTGCACTGTACAATGCAGCATTTGCAGGATTTTGCACCTCATTACCTTCTCCCGGTCTTCTTTTCCCATCCTTGTGGATTGGTTGTTGATCCTCTGGTGTAGTTCACCTGTTGGGCTGGCCCTGCCTGGAGGAGGTTGCAGGGATAATTTATGTTTTGATGAGCCTTAATGAAAGGGGGAGTCTGCAAATTTCCCAACCTGACCATAGTCTACTCCAACACTGCCAGGGAGTATTGACCTCCCTAGTCTCCCTTGAGGAGCCCTGCTGCTCTCCTGTGGCCTTGCTGTTGGCACAACACTCCACTTGCCCCTCTACCATGTGGATTGGCAGGGGCCCCAGCAGTTTGCTTTCAACGCCTGCATTTTGCTTACTGAGCAACGGGATGTCCCACGCACCTGGCAGACTTGGCTTGTACTTCAGAATTTAATTTTAATTTTATTAAGTGAATTCAGGGTTGGCAAAAGCTGCCAAAGCCCATTAGCTAGGGAACACGTCTTGCTTCCAATGCATACAGACTGAGCAGTAGCCATGCCACTAACCTTTTCTTTTTTTTTCCTTTTGCATGGATGCAATGCATCAGTTTGTAAGAATCCATTTACATAGAAGCTTGAGCCTCTACTGTATACCAAGCAGGCTATATTTTATACAGAAAGACAGTAGTTGGCATGACTGCTGAGTCAAACCCTTGGCCCATCAGTGGGCATGGTGATAGATTTTTTTTGTTCTCATTGCAAGTGTTCACCCTCTAGATACCTGTGAGTCAAAAGAGAAAAAGCCCAACAGAACAATTACAGAGATATGAAAGTAATTTTGCCTCTTCAGATAACTCTAAGAAGCCTCGAGTTCCTGGTATACTATTGCCCGCCATGTGGGCAAGGCAATGCCGTACTGAAGCAGCCCCCTTCATTTCTGTGGACCTTCTTGGGCAGGAATGAATGAGAGGACAAAATATGTTCCTCTGAGAGACACAGAGAAGCTTTTCTGCAGGTGGGACACTCATTGCTCCAGGAAGATGGTGACATTTTCATGGTGGTATCTGAACACCTGAGGGATGTGGCTGGTGCTCTTGTTTACTCAGGGGTTTGCCTGCTTGTCCTGTTTTGCTGGAGGGACCTCAGCTGCAGAGAGCTGGGCTCCAGTCCCTCTCACTCAGGCTGTCCTCACTGGCACCAACAGTCTAATGTGGGCACCAAGCTGACCTGAAATTAGGATCAAGCCTAGGGTTTTCCTTAGCTCAGTCCCACTAAACTGCGATGGCCTTGCAGGGCAAGGGAGAAGTTTCAAGGTCAGGGGAGAACTTGTTTCTGCTCCTGAGTTCATTTGTTGGGGAAGAGCTGGAGGCCGACACCTCTGTTCACATGACAGTTTCCCTCCAACTGGTTGAGTTGCAAGGGCTCACAGGGTGTTCACGGTATCCAGCGTGAGTAAGGGGCTAGCAGCTTCTGAGTGGGGGGTGATGTTGGTGGTATCAGCCTAGCGGGTAGCATGTGTGTGAAAGCTGGGGAGGTGAGGAGGGAATCACGAGGTGTGGAAGGATTGACTGTATTTTCATTGTTTGGAGACTTTGCCCTTTCCAAGAAAAATAATCTACAGCTTGAATATTTTTCCTCGCTGGAGGAGGTGGACATGTGTGCAAACGAGGTGTGAATTTTTATGAGAAGGTGTGAAAGTGCGTACATGAGTGAAGTGTGAATTACACATCTATTTGTACATTGATGTCAACAAGTAGTTTAATTTCTTCTTTCCACGTGAATTTCTCTTTCTCTCCCTCCCTCCAAACCCACATAAACACATGTGTGGGCAAACATGCCTTCCTGGGAGAAGATATTTGTGCGAGAATGTAGGTTTGTAAATGTTTGTGTGTTGAGCAATCTCTCCTGTGGAACAAAACCAGATGTTTTTTGGTGTTCTCAGCTCTTCATGGCAGTGCTGCATTTTTTCCCCTCGTATTTTTCAGGATACTTACAGGATTATTTTAAGAAAAAGGGAAGGCTGCAGATCTGCCTTTGGGTGTGTGCGAAGAAAGTTATTTTGAAGAATGAATGTGTTAGAGGGCATGAAAAACATGGGGGAAACTGAGTGTTTTTCCACAGCAAAGGAAGCCTCGCTGGCCCGTGAAGGGCCCTCCTGTTGCCCTTGTTTTTGCACAGGACATGTGCATTTTCTGTAGGCAGCAGGTTGTTTATTCAAAGTGCTTTTTTTCCAGGAAGCATTACTGCTGAGGAGTCCTGCCTGACTCCTGCTGCTTGCCTTGGCTCTGGCAAGAGGGCAGTTTGAACGCGGGCTGGGACGTCCCTACTGAGAGCTGGTGGACTTGTGACAGCCTGGCAGGGGACACCCCTGGGACCTGGCAAACCCTATGGCAGAGGAACAGAGCCAGACCCACAGCATGGGGCTGAGGCCACACAACTGCACTGCTTTGCTTCTCCTGGGTGGTCCTGGGGCTTTGCAGTGAGTGCTGCTGTGGAGGGAGAGGAACATCCCTCAGGACCAAGGTAGTGGGGAACACTGTGGAACACACCCTTTGCTTATGGAGCAGCTGGGATGTGTGGTTACTCTCCTGTATCAAGGATGATGCCTCTCTGTGCCTTGGCTCCCTTGGGGGTGTGGGGTATGCTGCAGCCTCCACCTCAGGGTGTCCACATGTGGGCCTTGGGAAAACCCACTCGCACCCTCCTGCGTGTCCAGGGTCCTCTGGGGCTGTGGGGTTAACCTGACAGTGGGGACACCCCATGAGGATTTGCATCTCACATTGTACCCCACTACTTATTGTCAGGGAGGAGGACTTTCCACAATGTGGAACCAGGGTAACCCCGTATGCCTGCCAGCCTGCCCTATGGAGGGACTTTGGGTTTTGTTGTGTTTTGCCCATTTTGGTGGGTCTTGTATGTATCAAGAGGCAATGCTGTCTTCTGGGGGCAGCTGTTGCAGCCTGTGGGCCTGGGTGCTGATACAAGGGGGTGGTAGGGGAGTAGGGGAAGCAGGACACACAGTGGGGGCCCCATGGAGAAAGGACTTTGGGATTTGTAGTGCATTATGAAGTGACCCCGTGATGCAGATTTTCCTCCCAGCAAGTAATGCAATAATAAATTTGATTTGCAGCATTCATGAGATTAAATTTTTTTTGATTATGAAATCACCCTCTAGGGCCTGTTCTAGCCCAAAGCTGAGAGAGCTTCCTCTGCTTACCACGCAGCCATTGCCAGCCATTTGTGGGCTAGTCCCACAAAACCACCATTGCTGATTATCTGTGTCTGCAGCTCCAGTGGATGGGTTAGCTTGCAAGTCTGCTGAGATGTATTTGCTGGGGCAAGTGGGTTGGGGAGGGAGAGCACAGCAAACAGAGAGGGGGTTTTCATGGGGCTGCAGGCTGGGCAAGGAAGGATGGGTGCTGTCCTTAGCTCTGCCACACAGTGTGGGTGGGCCTGAGCTCACCAGCATCCATGACATGCCTCAGTTTCCTTCCCTGGAAACAGCACAGCTTTCTGCCCTCTGCAGCTGGATTGAATTTGTAGTGTCCAAATTCTGGTGTCTCTTAAGGTAGCTGTGGGAGACTGACACAGAGCAGCTTGCAAAGGAGGCAAAAGAAGGGATAAAATGAGGCAGCTCCAGATGATCTGATATCAGTCTGTCTCTTACTTTATGGCTCTGTAATTGCCTTGGCAAGAGCATTCATTTCTCTTTTCTGGTCTGTGTGAAATGTGGTATGTAAGTGTGGCAGGAGGTGGAGGGGAAAAGGAGTATGTTTGTTCTGCAAAATAATTCGCCTTGCCCAGAGATTAATATCAATATTAGAGTACCAAAGGGATATCAATGGCCTGGAGAATGGTCTTTATCAGGCCACCTCTATCAGTGGCCCAGGGAGACCTGCTGTGCACACCCAATGCCCAGAATGTGTTTCAATGCCTTGCTCCCTTTTGTGTCTCTGCAGCTCAGCCATGCGGGGGTCGCCTGAACTCCAAGGATGCCGGGTACATCACCTCGCCAGGGTACCCCAATGATTACCCCTCCCACCAGAACTGTGAATGGGTCATCTATGCCCCTGAGTCCAACCAGAAGATTATCCTCAACTTCAACCCTCACTTTGAAATCGAAAAACATGACTGCAAGTAAGAGCCTTCCTGTTCCTCTCTAGTACATAGTTACCTCCTCTTCCTGCTTTTGCCTAGTGGTATGGGTCTTGTACTTCTTTCCATGTGAAATCGAGCATCATCCTGAGCCCCCACCCTGAGTGCTGCATCTCCTTGCCTTTAAGGAGCAAGGGTTTTCTGTGAGGTTGTAAGATGCTGCTTTGGACACATAGGATGAGGCTACTCGGCAATGAACCTGTAGTTCTTTACTTGGCCAGATACCACCTGAAAGCAAGACCCAACTGGCTTTCAACCTGAGCTTGACTTTGGTTAAAAGGCCACTTGTTCTTCTGTGTCGAGGTAGCCTCACTGTTCTTTTAATGCTGGTAGAGCAGAGCAGTTTCCTGATGTGTAACTAGGCAGAGGTAAGGCAGAGAGCTGTGTGGCTACAGACACAGATTCAGGCCATGTGAGGCTGGAGGAGTGGTGGTCTGAGCTGTTTGGGCTGGATCTGACTTCTTATAGTACTTTTTCTGCTATGTTTGATACACTGGGGGGAAGCGTGGTTTTGTTGGTTTTTTTTTTTTCCCTTTCTCTTCTAAGAAAGGATCCAGAAACTAGATGTCTGGGGAAAACGATTAACAACTAGTGAAGAATAATTAATGGCATCAAAGGGCGCCATAAAAGGCTGAGTTAATAACATGGTCTCACCAGACACATAAACCTGTGGGTTTCATCTGGAATGCACAGCCAGCTACAGGGATGCCTGAGTGTGAAGGAGCTTGGGGTTTCCTAAAACAGGCCTGACATAGCAGTCCTGCTAGATACACTGGTCCTGTTGATTAAAAGGGGGTTGCATATGGAGAGGGAAATTCTGTTTATAAAAAAGGATAAAGGAACAGGGGAAGCATTTATGGGGCTGCAGAATCTGTCCTGTGGAGAACAAAGAATTCAGCATGGGTTTGATGATGTACTGAAGGCTATGAAGTGCAGAGCTGGATCCTCAGCTATAATAAATCAGCATAGCTCTTCTAACTCTAATGAAGGTGCACTGATTGATGTCATTGGAGATCTTGTCACCCCCTACAGATAAAGCCTGGGCTAATAAGGCTTTGAACACCATGAACTCTCCCTGAAGTCACTGTGTGTGCAAGGTGTTTCACGCTTTGCAGGATCAGGCCTATGTATAAAGAAGGGAGAAGGTACAGAAAGGCTTAACATGGGCTTTAACACAACAAGGCCTTGCAGTGGATGTGAGAATGATAGTTGCTATCAGATTTTATTGTTGCTTGCATAGGCTGAACTGCACAGCCTCCTCATAGCTAATGCAGTTGCCCCAAATTCACAGTAATAAAAGCTGTATAGGCACAGATTTGCAGTCTGAAGAGTATGCCATGTGTGTTGGCCAGGACAGTGTTGTGTGCAGGACAGGGATCAAACTGGGCAGGAGGGACTCCAGCTTCTGTCTCTTCAAGGTCTCAGGCAAGCAAAAGCATGATGGTCAGAGAGCTGGAAATCTCCAAGGGCACCAGGCTTTTCCTCCACCTGTAGGAAGATGTCAGTTTTAGCTCTGAGCATCTTGTGCAACTTTTGCCATATTTTGCTGCCTGTGAGAGAGTATTGTCTGGTCCCAAGGTAACGTGTGCAGTAGGACTGCCTGAGCACTGGGGGTGTTGGTTATCCCTTTGCTGCTTTCTACTTTACTGTGGCAATCTTCTGAGTGGCTGCTGTGTGGTCTCACCATTTCCCTTTCTGTGTGTGTGTGCCCAAGGGAGCCTTTCTTAAAGTGAAACACGATTTATCCACTGTGCACTTGAGCTTCTGCTGGCCACAGCTGTGAGCTGAGAGCCAAGCTGACTTAGGGTGCCTGCTCCCTCGAGCCAGCACTGAATCGGAGTGGGTTTGAAAGAGCTTCATTGACAGTGCTTGATAGGAGGCATAACAGAACAATGAAAACAGTGCCTGATAAACATGGCCTGAAAGAAATGGATAGGAGTGAGAATTTTTTTTAAATGACTGATCAGAAGGAGGCAAATATGGACATTATGCAAAGCCTGAGCATTAATACTTACATTACCTTACAATATATTTATAATAGGTGACCATCTAGTGATAAATCTCATCTGAGTGTCAGAGGGTTTTTTATGAAGAAGCAAACACCTTATTGTAGCTGCAGGTGTGAACCTTAACAGAACCAGGAGATCAGCATCAAAAACAGTCTCAAGGCAGAGCCCTCCTTTTGACATCTCATCATTAATACAGAGTACATTCATATCAAGGTGACAGGCAGATGGACTCCGTGGAGGCACTCGATCTCTGGGCAGACAAGATCCCCTGCTCTGGTGTTGCTACCTGGCAGCAATTGGAGCAACAGTGGGGCCAGTCTGTGCTTGCAGCTGCCAGGGGTAAACACCATAACCTCTTCCTCTGTTGCTTCTTCTTTCAACATTTCATTTTACCTTATTAGGCTAAAGTTTCTCCCTCATAAAGCATAACATTTACATTCCTAAAACCCATTTGAAAGCCTACAAAAATGTATCCAAATGTCTTTTTAGTTTTACTGTGTCCCTTCTGACCTTCCTTGTATCTGCTTTAGATTTCTCTTTGGGGCAGGAGGCATTTCCTCCTGTGTTTTGTGTGGTGCCTGGCACCCTGGGGACCTCTGAAGAAAGGTCAGTGATTTCCCCTCGGCCAGCAGACCTGGCCAGAAGGGGCCTACGAACCTGGTCTTGCCTAGATGCCAGAGCAAGGGCTGGCTGCAGAGAACAGCTTTGGCAGCCTGGAGGGTGGAAGCATCAGCCAGGGATGGATGCCCAAGGTGGCAGCCAGAGGTGGCTGCTCAGTGTTGCTTGTTGCTATTGTTTTCTGCAGGCACATCTGGTCTTTTATTTTTCAGCTGTGTCCAGCTGCATTAAGAAGCAACTGCACTCTATCACCACCATCATGAAAGGAGTAATTTGGTGCAATTGAAGCCCCAGAACCTCTCTCTCTGAGTGCTGTATCTGTGCTCCGTGGAAGTGTCTTGCACACCAGGTTAAGAAAATTGGCCTCCTCCTGCTGTTGTGCACCAGCAAGGATCCCTGTGGCAGGGAGGGTGGGCATGCTGTGACAGGGAGTACGGCCCCGGGCCATTGTTCATGCTGTCCTGCAGCTGTGGGGCCACACCAGTAATGACAGAGCCAAAAGGGAAGTTTGATGCTCTGATAAAAGATCTGCTGAACTATTCGGAAAATATCATGCTAATACCTGACTTTTCCCCTCTGTGCTGTGAGTGCAGCTGTCGCTCAGGTATGGCACCCCACGTCATTGGTATCTGTTCAATTAACAGGGAAGTGGCATCCAGTGGAAAAGAGCAGGCTGCTGCTGTGGTGAAATGTTTCCATTTCTGTGTGGTATGGGGGTTGCTGGGCAGTTTTGTGCATGCTGGGGTTTATTTGGGATCCCAGGAGTGACCTGAACCATCTGCAACAGGTGGGCAACAGGGACAGCTATCCTCCAGCTTTCGCAGTCATATAGCTGAGCTGTCCACTCCTTCTTAATTGCCATTTTGTTGTTCTGTCTGCTCTGCTTGCTTGGAAAATCCAAGTCCAAAACCTCAGCTATGTGTGAGTCATTGCATTTATGACCAACCACCTCTGTTTGTGTCACCCTCCCGCTGCTGGTCTTCTCTTTGGACCACTAAAAGCTCCCTGCTGCGTTTGGCTACTGACTCTGCCACCCGCAGGCACACTCAGCTGACGCTACCAGAGGATTCGTCTGGGCGGTGCACACACAGCAGATGCACAGTCCCTCCAGGCTGCAGTGGACATGCTCGGGCTTCTCTGCCAGCAGAAGACCTTCCAGCTGAGTCATCACATCTGCTCCAGAGGAACAGCGTTTTAAAAAAGCCCAACTGGTAGTCAGACCATGCCCAGTGGATTTTTTTGCAGCCATTTCCTACACATGCTGCAACTGGTTTGCAGCCGGTGGGATCCCGGCCTGGGAAGGAGTTGGGGGACCGCTGCCGTGGCTCGCAGCCCCCTCTGGTGGCACATGCCAAATGCTGGCAAAGTTTTCTGGAGACAGGGGCCAGGGACTTCCAAAATAGGCTGGAGATGGCAAATTGGAGCCGCAGTCAGGCTCTTCCTCCTGACTTTGGGTCCCACTGTCAAGCCCAGAGGATTTCAAGAAACAGGAACTGGGGCCACTATCATGAGGAAATTTATGCAGTGGTCACTGTGACCTCATAAGTGCCATAATGGTGCTAAGAGAGTTGTATCTAGCACAGCATCCTGTGTGCTGGATACAGGGCAGGCATGGCAGGAGGAGACACATCTGCTCCCAGCCTAAACGGCAGAGGGAACCAAGATTTGGCCAGGGACACAGCACGTTCCTAGTGCCCCTCTTGCAGAGCACTGCTGGCCAGGGAACAACAGGGCAGCAACATGCTGGTGTTCCCATGCCACAGCACAAAGGGTGAGACATGCAGCTTGGACAGCCAGTGAAGGCCTCTTATGGCAGCATGGTCATCTCCTGAGCGTCCAAAAAGCTGGGCACTGGAACAAAACAGTTCTGCATTCTTCCTAGAGAGCCACAGAGACACTGGCTCAAATTCCTTTGAACTGAGGTATCAGGGAGAGCTGTATCCAGACCCAGTACCTACAGCCAGCCAGGCAGCTGCGGGCTGCAACATTCAGCCTGCCTCTCCTGCCATCTCCTTCAAAGAAGAGCATAATATTTCGAGAAGCCATCCTTCCATCAATGAAGGTTAAGAGTAGACAAGGCAGCAATCATGGACAGCTAATTAGTAAATGTTTTGAAAAGTATGCATAATTAGCTTATTAGGAAACATTTTAGAAACAATGCAGTTCATCTTGTGATTGGCAAAATGCTTAGAGAAGAGAAATACATTTGGAGCACTAGAGAATGCCAGGGGTTGGAGGGGTTCTTTGTTAGGATGGAAGGAAAAGTGGCTGCATCTCCTGAAGCACTGGGGGAGTCAAGCTTTAACTTTGCAGTGAGGGGAAGTCAAAGATGAGATGTTAAGGAAGGCATTTGCTTGCTCATACGTCTGTGGCATGGGTAGCCAGAAGCAACATTTCTAATGTACAGGAAATAATTCAGTCTGGGTAACATGACACTGCAGCTCAACTTGTCTTCAAATGAGCTTCTACTGTTTTTAACTCCATCCAGCATCTGCTGTATGGTTCATAATTCCCATCAATCCCGGGTCATTTTCCAAAATGGAACATCAGTGAATGGGTTAGCTGTGACAGTGAGACCAGCCACATGAGTTAACAACTTGAGGTTGTTCACATCCTCCTTCTCTGCTTCCTATCTCTGCTTGCTCTGTGGCTGTGCTTCTATGCCCCAGAGCCTTTCCCTGGAGGGACAGGCCCCATACAGGCCCTGCAGAAGGCGGTGGCCCCAAATACACTCTTGTGGGGTCTCCTATGACCTGCCAGCTCACTAACATCCGCTGCATAGGAGTCAGATCTCATTTTGCACCTTGTTTCCTGTTGGCATGATGACAAACTGAGGGCCAGCTGGTGACACTGGGAACAATAGGATTAGAGACAGAGACTTCTCCCCCTCCTTCCTGCTGTTGAAGAGGAACTGGTAGTGGTGGTGGTGTACTCACTTCTTACTCAGCCTCTCTGTCTAGCAAGCGAAGGAACAGGACCCCACAGCACCTGCAGAGGGAGAAAGCCCAGGGCTGGCTGTAATTCCTGATTAAGTGGGTTCAGAATTCAGCTAAAAGTGTCAGAAACATGTGCCTTTTTTGAGCAAATACCTTAAGCTACACTCCAGCTCTAAATCCTTTGCATCTTTGCAGACCCTGCTCAGTGCAGATGCTGTAGGATAGGAGTACAGCAATCCCACTGGAATGCCTGATTACCACAGTGTTGAGGTGCTCCTGCTTTCAACAGAGCCTGAGGCTCTTGACTGTCTTTGCAACAGTGCTTCAGCCCACGATGTGACACCAGATTACACCCTTCACAGAGGCTCATCCCAAACAGGTCTCAGGAGCCAAAATAAATGTCTGTGGGACTATGAGCCTTGGTCACTTTCTTGTGTTGTACAGTGGGCTTAGCAGTGCTCTTCTACATCATGTACATCATGGGTTTGTTGTCTGGATGCAGGAGTTAGAAGGCTTAGTGAATGAAGGGTAGTGCTAGAATGATATTTTAAAAATCATCCATTTTTTTGTTAAGGACTAGATGCAAAGCCCCATAAAAGAAACGTGAGATGTTATCTTGATTTACATAGGAGCTAGTTTAGCCTTTTGAGGAGCAACTGTTTGGCTTAGCTACTTGTGGCCTTTATAATGGATGCAATCCCTATTGTCAGGTTGTAACAGGGGACTGGCAGACTCCTCAGCAAGTATCAGTTCTAGGAGTTGTGAGATTCGTGTTCTTCCCCTTCCCTGCGATTGATTTACTGTTCGTGCCTTGGTGAATCACTTAAAATTCCCTGTGTTATAAAGAAAAGAAGATCTGGGCATCTGCAGGCATAAAACCCAGTCTAGATAGCAACAGTGCAAAGCACACTCCCCTCCCAAGGCTGCCGAGCAGCAGCATCACACAGGAGCAGGTCAGAGTGCAGCAGAAGACGACCAGTTCATTCTGTCTTTTCTGGCTGGGTGTGAATTCTGCAATTAAATATGAATGCAAACTAAAAAGAACAGACTGCAAAGAGCAGACTGAAAAACAGAAGAAATTTGTGGTTGCTTTTGGCCAGAACTCAGCATAGAACATATTTGAAGGAATTGGGGGAGGTTAGGTTTTAGTCTGAGGCAAGTTCTCTGTTTCCTTTAAATCAAGTGGCTGCACACCACCATTGAATGGCAACGTAATAATATGTTGCAAACCACAGTCTGGTGATCCTGGAATTCCTTATAAGTTAATAGCAGTCATGGTCCACTAATCACAGCTAGGATGTTTTAAGCAACTGTCTTTGATATATCCGTTCAAACACACCATAGAAAGCCTTCCTTATGCTGGCTTAGTGAGTAGGTCAGTAGATCATTAGAAAGAGTGAATAACCTAGGGTTTTTCTGTTGGTTTCTCACCCTACCCACTGCTAATCCCAAGGAATTCTTGAGATCTACATCCAGCCTTAGTGAGCAGTCACAGTACAGTAGTGTGGTGTGGTTTTAAAGTAACACTGGGTCAGACATGGAGATATTCTTGCTTAATGAATTCCTAGAAGCAGAGCCTGAAGCAGTGGGGTCTGACAGCAGAAATCCTCTGCCAAAGTCTTCATTCTGTTACGAATGGCACGGAAACCAGCAGGATGGCTGCTCATGTTATGTGACTGCCCTCATCTTTTTGCAGCAGTACAGGAGACACCGTGTGAGGAATCTTTTGAGGTGGAGTTCTGCTTTCCTGAGACAGGCAGTACTCATCCAGTGGTGGTGGGAGAGCCCCTGTTCTCAGCCCCACGCCTGCCAAGGCCATGCTGCATGCAGGATGTTTGCATGGGAAGTGCTCCACGTGTTAGAAACCTCCAGGGAAACCTCAGAGCTGGGGTTGTTGGTTGTTGTTGATGGATGTCCAAGGAGAAGTGCCTGCCCACCCCTCCACCAGCAGCACGAGAGTGTGAGGCATGTGCTCAGCTTCCTTCCTCTTCTATGAGTGTTGGTATGAGGTTTCATTTACATTGTTAATTTGCAGTAAGAAGGAAGGCGTAATGACTCTCTCTTTGGTAATACCAAGGTTTGGCTGTTAATCATGGGCAGGAACAAGGTCTGGGATCTCCATCAGCAGAGGGGAATGACTCACCATTGATTTATATTGACTGCATCATGTTGAAGTTTTTTGACCCATTTGATTTCTTAGGTTTTCTTTTGTGAAAACCCTCTGATTTTTCTGTTGTTCAGAAGCAAAACATCTCTCTGTCTTTAAATATGGCAGATGGGGATTTCTTCAGATGTCCAACAACTCAGTTGAAGGAGACCTCAGAAGACCTCTCCCCTTCCCTGTCCCCCTTCTCAGCCTGTCTTTTCATCTGCAGTCTGGAGATGTAAGGGCTATAGTAATAGAGTGTCAGAGGAAGTAATTGATTCATCACACGCCGAGAGAGGAGTCTGTTGCCTTCGGTGTCAATGGAGCTGAACCACAGCCTGGAAGGGTGAGGGAGGCTTGTAAACACTCCATGGCTGAGCTGGCAGGACAAAGAAGACACACTGCCACAGCTGAATGGGAGGGTGATACAAAGGGTTGCTTGAAAGAAAATCTTTCTGAACAAAGCATTGGCAGGGTCCTTGTTTGTGGGAGAAACAGGGACAGTCCCATCCCCCTGCTCCCAGAGCACGTTAAAGAGAAATAGTACCTACCAGCCTCATGCTGCATCTCATTCCCTTGTCTCTCTCCCTCTTCTGTCTTGATGTGGCTGTCTCTCTGAGGTGCTGTCCTGGGCTGGGCTGAGCTCACCTCAGGGGTACCAACCAGCCCCTGCCAGCAGCTAATTCCTCCCACATCCCCAGATAGTCACTGCTGTCAAAGAGGTCACTGCTGCTGTGAGTGGTCACTGCTGCTGCCAACGCACAGCAAGGTGTGGCGCTTGCCCTCACTCAGGCATTGACTGTGCTCAGACTTGGCACCGTTTGGTTCAGATGGCTGTTGAGCTGCAAGTGCCCGTATTTGGGGGAGAAAAGGGGATAGGACATGCTGTACTATGCAGTAAGCAAGGAGGGATCAGGCAGGTTTGGTTCACTGTTTGCCCCAGAAACAGCTCTTACTACAAGCTGGCACAGCCAAACTGTGGGAATGCCCAAATAGTGGAGGCTGCAGGCCAGTCTTGGCAGCAAAGCTTTACTCACTTGTGCATCAGCTAAGGCAGGATCTGGGCTGTGAACAGGCTGTGTCTGAGAAAATGCAGGGTCAGAAAGTCGTCCTATGGTGGGCCAGTCCCAGGGGGACCATCCATCATTAATGAGGGATGTAGACAGCCAGGAGGGTAAGGGTGGGCTGGTCAGGGCTCTGTTCTTACATCCTCCTTTATACAATTGGTGCTTAACGAGGTGTTTATTTCAGTTTTGTGCTGAAAAAAAGCCAGTGCAAATGAGTGATAGTGGAAAGCCCAGCTACCAAGCTGTGATCCCCATCTGATCCCTGATCCCAGTTTTTACTCTTTCCTTTTGCTTTTCACTGCATGTTGTGTCTAAGGCCATGACTGATACTACACCAGCAAGGTGTGAAGGGACATCATTCACTCCTCTGGGCATAGGGCTGGCACAGCAGTCCATGTGAGTGTTCCCTAATCCTCATTAGCACCCTAGAACTTGGACAGCCTGACCAAGCCAGTCTCCATCTATTGCCTGGGCTATCAGGCACTGGATCCCATCAGAAAATGAAAATCTGTCCCCCAGCTGCAAAGAGATCAAAGTGAGCATTTGCCCTTGCCTTCTGCCTGCTCCGCTGCTTTTTGGCAGTAAATTTTCCTTTTGTGGTTGTAATCTTTTATTATATTTATTTTTTTCTTTCTGCTAGTGATCAAGTGCCTGTGAGTGGTGACAGTAAAATGATATAGAAACCAAAGTCTGTTTTTTTCCACAGATGGATTGTAGCAGAAGGAGAAAAGTGCAAATGCATTTTCTCTAGTGTCCTGCGTTTTGAGGTATGAAAGGGTTGTGAGTTGCTTCAGTTCCCTTAGAGCAGCAACAGAAGGCAGAATGCCATGGAAAGGGGGCTTATTCTGAACATGCTTTATATATTTTATTCCTGATTTCACCATGATTCTCCCCCACCAAGGAAGACCACAGACATTTTGCAACAAAAGACCCCTGTAGCTAAAAATGGAAGAGTGAGGAATTTATAGAGGTAGTTTTGGAGGCAGAAATGAAATTAAACAGCCATGTGTAACTCCTGAACAACAGCCTGCAGAAAACCCCCGAAGTGCACATTAGCACATCTCTTTCCTTATATAATGGTCGGTTTTCCAGACATGCCCCAGATGAGAGCACTTCTCCACTCCAACGTGCCTTTCCGCAGGGATCTGGCAACACAGCTTAAGGGAGGCAGCCCGGGGATGAACGGCAAAGCACTGGGGGAGCCTTTGCTCTCCTGTCTCCGGGGAGGGCAGCAGCATGCTAGGAGCTGAAATTCCCTCCCGAATCAGAACTTGGCTCAGGAGCACTTTGCAGTTATTCCTCCCTTTGCACAAAGTATTTCGGCTACCTCCCACCATCCCCCCCCCGCCATAAGTTGGCAGTAACTGCTGAAAGCCTCTTTCCACCAACAGTGCTTGTAAGGCGGTGAAATCAACCCAAAGAGTAGAAATAGAGGCTCTTTATAGTTTCCATTTTTTGTCTTCAAGGCATTTTTGAAGTTTACCAATCTAATAGGGTTATTTTCTCTCCTTCTCTATTTTTCTTTTCCTTTTTCCTTTTCTTTAATTTTTTTTTTCTTTCCCTTTGACTGGGTAACTGGATTTTTTTCATTTCTCAGAAATTCTGGTCAGATTTTTTGAGGAGATAAGAAAATAATCCAAAGCACAGTAGAATGATTACAAACCCCCACAATACTGTGATCACACAAGATGTAATTGGATACAACAAATTCAAAACAAATTTCCGAGAAATCCTGAGCAGTTTTGCTTGTGCCATCACCCCCCCACTCCCCCCTCACCAGCCTAGCTCTCCCCCTGCTGCCATTGGATTTTTGTCATTTTAGTCACTCAAATCCAGTGAAATCCCTTCAGATTCAGAGCAATTATAGCCCATTCCTCTCTGAGTTGGCAGAGTCAGTTATTTCCATAAGGGCAAAACAAGGGCAAGCTCTGTGAGCATCTTTTGCCTCAGCATAGGCAAAAATGGCCCCAAAAGGTTCAGACTGAGATCCAATTCATCTCTGCATTGTTCAGACACCCAAAGCCCAGGTCTAGTCAGTAAGAGGGATTTAAAATACTTCTGTTGTCAGTGCAGAAGAACAATTAATCCCATCCCAAGCTGGGTGTGAGAAATCTGCTTCCACTGAGAGCCGAAGACGTTTAGTTGGCTAAACCTAGATGTGGTACAGGCTTTTTAGTTCTGTGCACAAATCCATATCAGGGCCTGTGTCTATGAGGACTGATTGTCTTCTCACACCAGGATAAATTAGGAGTGATTACCCTTAAAATTATGCGTTACACATGTGTAAAACCAGTTCAAGTCAAAGGAGAATCCCATTCATCTCCTGTATTTATAATTAATTACTCTGATTAAGGGCTGGCAGCTAAGATCAAACTTCATTGCTCTTGTTTCATCAGACAACACTGGTGCTCGCCTCTGCTATCATGGCTGTAAAAAAAATCATTTAAAAGTCCTCAGTAGCTTCTGGAACAATTTAACCTTTGAATTGTATGTCCTGCAGTTGCTCAAGATTGTGTAAACACTACGGAAAAGTTTTTTTGTCTTTCAGAATGTAACCACCCATGAAATAAGGATTTGGTTGGAAGGTGGCATACAAAAGAGCATGAAGATGGGTGGTGACACAGAAAAATCGACTAAGCCAGCTAGCATGTAATGGACATTGCATTCTATAATTCTAGCCTTGATTGCACAACAGGCACAGACATGCTGGTTCACCATTTCTTAGCTATCTCTATACTGCAACTCCTATTTAATTTCTAAGAAACTGCCTGTTCTTAGAGGACGTTCAAAAAACTTTATGCTTTTTATAACAATGTCTGAGAAATAAACCTCCCACCACCTTTTCAGAGGGGGAACAATTGCATTTACTAGCTGCCACTGTGGCTAAGCACAGGCCTTCCCCAGCTACTTGCAGAAAATTAAAACCTGCATTTATAAATTTCACTAGAATTGCAGTTTATCTTTCTCTCCTCAGCAGAGGCATTCAAGACACAGTGACATATGGTTCAAGCAGATCAGAGATCTTGAAGGCTCAAGTCAGCCCTGGGCATTCCCAGTTTTAGGGTTGTTGGCATGCAGTCTGTACCTATTTGTCTCCATGTCTATCTAGGCCAGATTTCTCCAGTATAATATAATCTCTCCAGTCAAGACCAGCTTCTATTCTTGGCTGTGCTGCAAACTTCCTGTGTGACCTTGGGGCAGACACTGCTCCTCTCTGCCTTCCTACCTCCCAGGGTCTTGTGAGAATCCCATCATTACTGTTTGCCAGCTGGAGTCATGAGCCCCATGGAAACGCCTATAAATAATAGCTCCAAATTAAACTTTGGGGAAGTTCAGGTTAGAGCCTTGCCTCTCTCTCCAGTCCTGGCAAGCACTGGAAGCTGGGCTTTGCTGAGTGCAACTCCTCACCTACTTAAAATCATAGCTCTAGAGAGAGACAGAGAAGCTGCCAGCTAGGTCAGAGCTTGGCCAGTCCTCCTTAGGCTTTGAAGCAAGGCTTGCACAAGTTTATGTATTCACAGGACTCATGATATGGCTGTGAACATATAAATAATTTGTTATTCGTGTTTCTCCCCATCCTAAGCTGATGTCCCTGTAATGCCCTTGAAGCATGTTTCAGGGAGGAAGGACTGAGCATCTCTTGGCACCTGGGGATGAAGGTCGACAGGGTTGTTGATTTTGTGTTCAGCAGTATGGGTCACTAAACAGTCTGTGTTGAGTGTCCCTCTGGAGAGAAGCACCCCGTGGAATGCCACGGGCTTTCTGGTGCTGCTCCCCAGATAGGTTGTAGTGTTTCTGGAGCCCAGCAGTGCCTGGGTGGGCACCTGGGAGGTCTGTCCTGGCCCCATGGGATCATGGAGCACAGCTCAATGGCCAGGGAGCAGATTAGCTATTTCACAACAGAAAATGACTGAAAAGCTGGAGGTCTTCTCCTAATCACTACAGCTAGGGCTTGTTTGCCATTGTTGCACCTCATCCGGGGAGCGAGCAGAAAAGTGACTTAGGAAAAATAGAAAGGAAAGCCTGGGAAGCAGAGAGGTTGACTGGAGGAAAAAGCAACCAGAAAAGCATGAATAATACAGGCTGTAGAAGTGCTTTATAATTAGTTTATAAAAGCTCTCTTAACATCAGCAAAGCACTTTCTACTAAAAAAATCTGTAATGAAAATGCAGCAATATTTGTAAGCATTGTACATTTTTTGTTTAATTTTGTTAAACAACTACGAGAAGAGCATCTAAGCCTTGTATTTCCCTTCTTTCTCAGCCTCCATTGTCTGGGCAGTTAAAAGCACTTCAGCATTGCCTCCCAGCCTCAAAATTCCCTGGTGAAAAGCTGTTTGAGGTGGTTTCAAGCCAACTCACTGGCCTTCTCACTCAAGTGGCAGTTCAGAGTATCTTGCCATTGTGCTATTGGAGGAGCAGCCAACTGTGGTCACCTTCCCTGCAAAAGAAGAGTTGGTTAATCAATTGGTTATACTTGTGGGTCACAGAGGTTGCACCCTGCTCTCACATGTTTATGCTTGGCTCGTTGGAGCAATGCCTAGGTGGGGAATAGTGGCCATGAAATGTGTTCAGAGATGGCAGCTTTCCCAGTGGAGGTAATGCCAGAGAGGTCAGCCCACAAGAATGTTGGTGCATGTTGACTGAAACAATGGATTTGGTTATATGAGTGAAATGCAAATTGCTGGGCAGTGTATGAGACAGTTTGAACACCACTGCAGCATAAATGTGTTCCACGCAGCTGTGCCCTAGGCCGTAGTTATCTGAAAATGAGATGGTTAGAGTAGAAAGCATGGTTGGGTTTTCTTCCTTCCAATTTTTCTTCTTGTTTTTCGCAAGGGAAGAAGAAAGTCTAGAAACTCTGCTTAAGCTTAACAGGAGCAAAGATTTGGCCGGACTGGGTTGTAACATGTCCAGTGACCCAGAATGAGGAGAATGGGGTGTATCAATCTGTTTGTTTGAGGGCCAAGGCACAGACATGACTGAATGTGTGGTTCCAAAAGAATCTGTGGTGGGGATTAGCTGGCATTCTTGCTGAAGTTTGGAAGTTTAACAGTTTTGATTGGATCTCTTTGATGTTTCATTTTGAAAGCCTAAAGCTTAATTTGCTGTGATGGAGAGGAAGTAGGGGCTCCTGCTCATCTTGGCAGGTGCTATCTCCCAAGTGTAATTCTTCCCCAATTCACACTCCGTTTATATGACCCAAAGAAAAGGTTTTGCCTCATGCAGAGCAGAAGACTTGGGCCAAGATTTTTTTAACTAGGGAACAAAACTCTTACCCATTTATATTAATTTTACATTTGGCAAAAAATGTTTTCCTGACCTTCTCTTACGGGCTTTTTTTTCAGTTGTTTCTAACATTTCATTTATTAAGGATTAGCTCCAGTATGAGAAAGCTAAGTTAGATGCTTGAATGGAGCCAAATAGGGCTTAATTTAAAAAGGCAAATATTTCCTGATGATTTACTTACTAGATTCATTCTTTTAATTTTCCATTTGCAGATTGCCCATAAGCAGATTGCAATATTCCCTATTTGTATGTATTATTGGAATTCTGTCACCCATTCAATAAGCAAAAATTTCTTGGTCCAGAACTTGCTTCTGAAATTCCAGGGCTCCTACAGAACTGGGTGGCTTGAGGAGCCATGTGGACAGCACTAGGATATTTGGTGTGCTAGCTACAGCAGAAGCTGTGATCGTTGCAGTCAAGTGCCTGAAGCCATGTACTCTGTTGGCAAGGTACAACCCCATGAGGACACAAGCAGATTTGATTCCCTGGGATGCAGCTAACCTCTGCCTGTGCATGAAAATGGCAGCTTTTACAGTCCACTCCGTTAACTGTGTTTTGCCAACATTCAAGTTTTTTGCCAAATTAATTTTTTGCCACATACTCACAATTTCACTAGTAGCCAGTAGTTCTGCGGCACAGATGTGCACTTCAGATGTGGAAGGGCTGCAAGCACATTGAAAGCAAGTAATTATTTAGAGAACAAAATGTCCTCGCTGTTTGCTCAGTACTTTAAACAAATAGACAAACAAGGAGGAAAAAATTATACTTGGAAGAAGCACTAACACTGCCTTCTATGTTCCTCCTCCCTAGAGAGATGGCAGAATGAAGCCACACATGATGGACATTAATGGGGTCATGCAGGGTGCTGCTGACTGGTGTCAGGGTAATAAGGGGTCATGAGGTGATAGGGGCTAGGCAGAGCTGAGGAGAGAACAGGAGGAACAGATCTTCATTTGCATTGCTGTGTGTCCACACACCAGCCAAGCCAAATGCTCTTCCTCTTTGAGTGCCAGTTCTCAAGACCGCTTGGATTTCACCTTGGCCAAGCCAATTGAGTCCGTAATGAAGTTAAAGGCTGGGCAATTGCAGCTAGTTGAGTGCTCGGTCCAGCATAGACAGGATTTTATCTGCAGGCACTTTGCTTCTGGCTCTCAGCCTGATTTAGTCCCAGAAAGGAGTGAAACCAAAGCCGTCTGGGCCATCTTTCTTTGTGGAGGAGCACACTGAGTCCCTGTAAGTTTGTTTTGAGGTTGTTGCTCACTGAGATGTGCTTTGCAGAACGGGAATGAGTCACATGAGGATCATTCTATATCCAGCAAGCTACTTCTCCTTTCAACTCTCCATTCCCAAACAGAAGATCTTGTGACAAAGAAGAAAGGCAGATTCCTGGCAGCCTGGAAATGCTTTTTTCCTCCCTGGCCCTGTGAGAAGAGCTGTAGCATGTTGTTCAAACAAGTTGATACAAAGCAAATAACGGTCCTGAGAGATGGTCATTTTCTGTAAATAGCAGTGTGCTGGCCAGAGAGGAGAGGGGCGGGAGAACATGGGTGTTAGAAAGCAGCTGAAGAACAAGATGTACACCTAAAAGCTGTTCGTTTCTTCAGGGCACTCAGAGCCTGATACTACTACCTTGCCTACTCACGGCCTAGAAAATATGAAAGGCTCTGTGGCAGTTTCCCCTTCCAGCCAAGCTTTGCAACAAGCTTTTGTCTCTGCACCAGGAGGCAATTCTTCTAACCCTACACATTCCTCCTCCCAACCAGTCAGACACCCAGGCCAGCGGGCAGGTAGAACACCTTCAGGTAGGGTTTAGCAAAGGCAGGTTGCAGTTACAGAGTGTACAAGATCAGCAGTAGCGGGTATGGGTACCCAGCTCTTACACAAAACTTCTCATCCACAGAAAATCTTCATTAACACTTAATAGAAGAGGACAAATATTAATGTCCAAGTGCTAAGTGAGTGTACTTGCCATGCTTGCTAAAGGACTCATATGTTGTCAGTGCACAAAATAGCTACCTGCTCACATGAATTGTACATTGACAGTCTCATGCTTGGTACATGCCTGGCCAAATCCCACATGGATACTGAAATAAAGTGAGCTCTGCCAAACAGCACAATGGCACTTCAGAAGAGAGGTCAGGGGAGGAAAGCAGCCCCAGGAGAGTTGTATCTGAGCTTCTCCCATGCCAGTGGAGTTTTGTGGAAATAGAGGTAAAGCATGTCCTAAATTTTGCATGTTGGCTGTGAAGGTGAAGTGGATGTATATGCAATAAATTTATGATATGAATGGCAGCAGAGGAAAGGACATAAACATAGTCAGACAAAAGAGAAAAAGTGTTTTGGGGTCTGTGGTGTGGTGTGGTGTGAACAAGAGAGTCGCAGATAGCTGTCTGGAAGACATTCTGTGAAATATGCAGATACCAAGAGTGGTTTTTGTTTGTGCCTGGCATCCTGAAGCATATCCCTGACAGATGGTTCCCTGCCATTTCACCTGCCTCCGCAGGTACGACTACATCGAGATCCGCGATGGGGACAGTGAAGCGGCAGACCTGCTGGGCAAGCACTGTGGGAACATTGCACCTCCTACCATCATCTCTTCTGGCCCCTCTCTCTATATCAAGTTCACCTCAGACTACGCACGGCAAGGTGCCGGCTTCTCTCTGCGCTATGAGATCTACAAGACAGGTGAGTGTCTGAGTCACTGCCTGTCTCCCAGACTGTTTGACACAATTATCTTCATCTGGAGATGCCTTTCTCGACTTTTTCTATGTGATTTCTAGCATATTTTCCAGAGAAAATGACTTTTTTCTTTTTTTTTTTTTTAATTAAAGCAAGTCTGTGCATCACATTTGCAAGAAGGTAAAGATGTTAGTGTCACATGACAGTGCATTTTTGGATCACAGTGTGGCAATTAAAGCAGGGCTCCTCCGTAAATGCTGTCTTGTATTCAAGGACTAGAAACATACACCTTTACTCCCTGGCATGTGCGGAGCTTGTTAGGGCTCAAAGGGGGATTCTCCCTCTGTTAGAAGTGCATGGAGCTCCCCCTCCTGTGAAGTTGTGATTCAGAGTTGATCAGTGATGCTGTGTTTTCCCTTCATGGATGTGGGGTTTGTAACTGGGGAGCTCTAGTTTTCAAGTGATTGCTGTCAGCAATGCTGTCAAAGTCTGAGGCAGCACCCTTCCAGGCTGATATAAGAGGAACTGTTCATAATTCTGTTTAATACTGAACTATTATTGAGGAAAGAAAAATCTGCTCAAAGCCCTTTTAGTAGTGTTTCTGTCTAAATATTTGCCAGAAGTTAGTGCCTGAGAAGAAAGAGGCTTGGAAAAATAGCCCAAATTCTGTGTGCATGTGAGAGAGATGTGCCTGCATGCTAAGGGAACAGGAGAGTGTTTTGCATGGGCATACGGGCACCTGCCCTGTGCCCGCATTCCTTTGGTGATGTGTTGGCAGACAACACATGCAGCTTTCAGTCATTGCATCCAGCACCAAAAAAAAAAAAAAAAAAAAAAAGTCTGTGCCATGGGAAGAATGAAGAAGGAGCACAACAAGGTTACTTACCCAGCCTCTCTAAAGAAAAGATGGAAAAGATGGGGAGCACAGGCAGCAGTGCTCAGGGGCCCTGGGCCAGCTGTGCAGCAGGCAGAGGTGCACAGACAGCCCATAACCTGGCCATAGGTAGGTGTGAATGTGGAGACCTTGCTGCAGGAGAATGAAGCTCCCTAAGTTAATTGTGGATCAATGAGGACAGGATGTGTGAAGTTTCAGATGGATGAGGAAAGTGCTGTTGCTGGCAGTTGCCTGGACAGCATAACTGGCATATAAATGGCAATAACTGAGGTGTTGTGCAGCCAGCTCACCAGCACTGTTAGTTTATGGTTAGGATGCAGATTAGTCCTGAAAGTTTAGTGATTCAGCCAGATATTGGGGTTTGCTAAGGCCAGTTGCCATCACAGAGGATGGCAAAGAATACAGGTGGGAAGACCCACCTCAACGCCCCTTGCCTCTCTCTCCCTGCTCACACCTCCTGTGAGCCAGGCAGGCTGTGCTGGGTTGTGCCTGACCTCAGACTGGGTCCATGCCCTAACTCAGGCCATGAGGCAGTGTGGGGTGGTCCAGCTGGCTGAGGTGGCCTGGCCATGGTGTGGGAAGAGATGGCAGGCAGGAGCTCTGGTCTGGTTGGGAGCCAGTAAGGAACCAAATTTCTGAGGAAAGGAGAAGTTACTGGGAGGAAGGCAAGGGAATGAAGGGCTGATCTGGAAGAGAGCAGGTATTGGATGGAGGCTGGAGCTGAGTTTGTGCCCCTTGATATAAGTCTCTGCAGTACTGCCCTCAGGTCTGAAGTGGAGCTGGGGCTCCTTTTGCTGCCCCCACTCCTGCAGGTAGCCATCCTCTCCAGATACAGCCACAGTTTCTTACGGCCACAGCCCACGAAATCAAGCCTGGCAAGGCAGGTTTTTGCACAGGAGTGTGGATGAGCCCGTGATCCCAGAGCACTCCGAGCCCACATCTGCTCAGCCCCAGCCCTCGTCAGGGCTCCAGAGAGAGCAGTGGGCAGTGCTGTCTGCAGGGCTCCTGCAGTACATGGAAACCCTGTCTTTTGCTGGCAGGCAGGCAGGCATGGGCCAAGTTTCCATATGAGCTGTCAGGGTAACCAGCAAGGGTGTCACCAGCTTTAAAGGTCATCAGATTGTCATTGTCCCCATCAGTAAAGGCAGCAGTGGCTGCAGATTCCTTCTGTCTTAAAGGTGACCTGAAAAACCAACTCCTTTCAATGGAGCATTTATTTCCCCACCTTGTGCTGAATTTCCTTTATCACAGTGTGAGAGAGGAGCAATCTGCATACAAACAACCACATACATCACAGTCTGAGTGATGGGTGTCACTCAGCAGTCTGTGGGCTGACAAGAGCCGCCTGCCCTGGCTGGTCCAGCCTCCCTGCTGCTCCCTTTGTGAGTCAGTTTGGCAGGGCCTGAGCTCTCCAGCACTGGGCATCAAAGTCTTCTCTCAGGCTGGCCTGTGCTGCCGAAGCCAGCATGACTCCCGTTGATTATCTGCAGCTTCCTTATAAAAAGCTGATCGTTGTGTTTGCTGCTATTAGCCAAAATGTAGACAACAATGCCAAATGCGATAAGAGCCCCACATGAGGTAACTGTTGTCTAATGTGGTGACATAGTTACATCTTGCCTGTCTCTAAAGGACAGAACCTGACTCTGGGTTTAGCATTTGATTTTCTCCCTAGCTTGGAGCTTGTGTTATTTTCACTATTTATCTCTTCGTCTTTCAGGTTGTTTGGAACAAAGTACACCCTTATCCCTGTCCACGGCATTATGCTGTGATTTGTGTTTGGCCTTTTTTTTTTTTTTTTGCCTCTGCATTTTACCCCACAGGTTCACACCAGAAAAGCTGGCTGCTTCATTAGGTAGTCAATTAAGAGCCTCTCCTGAGTAGCTCTCCAGCCAGGCACTGCATAATGCAGTGCAAGATCCTGCTATTACTGCAGGCTGCTGGCCTGACTCTGTAGGTTAATGCTGAATTGAATAACAAGTCTCCCATTAGTCCTGGGAAGGCTCATGCTGCCTGGAAGAGCTGGAGCAAAAGGGTTTGTAGAGGAGAAGGACAGCGTCCCAGCAAAAGTGAAGCAGAAACCTTTGCAAATGCTAGTGCCGCGTTGCAGCAGTGGCCAGCAGCCTAACACCCCCTTTCTCCTCTGTTAGCTCCAGGCTGCAGATTTCTGTTGCCTATTGTCCTGGCAAGGGTTTCAAAGACACCGTGGTATGAATATGACACAAATTCCCCTTTCCCCAACCACCCGAGGCACCTTAGCTGTATGAGAGGGGGCACCGAGCTGCCCCAGCTGCAGCTGAGGCCAGTGCTGAGGTCAGCAATAAATAAGAGGCAACATTGTCTGTCCTCCCCACCATGCAAAGGTCTTCCTTAAGGATAGAAATAACTTGCATTTCTGGTGTGGATGGCTCATTCTGTGAAAAAGAGGGTTCTGTTCTTGCTCTCAGCAGAGACCCCCCTGCCATAGCCTCTGTTACCCCCACTCTTAATGTGGCCACGTTTTGGAGACGTATGCCCGAGCTGGCCCCTGTCCCTTGTGTGGGTCTCGGGGGCAGGAGGGGGCTGCAGGCTAACTATGCACTTCCCAAGGGTTTGCAGCAAACAGTGGAGACATTGGCACCCTCACACAGGCCCTTTCACTGTGTAAATATTTGTGCTTCCTGATTTTCTCAAGAGGAATCTGAGGCACAGATATCTGTTCTGGAAGGCTGGAGTTTGCAGGAGACTGGCCCATGGGAACAGCCTTTCCAAAAAGAATACATCCCATTACTTCTCTCCGCCCCATCCCAGGCAGCTCCTTCCTCAAACGGGGCTCCTCCATCAGACCTGGGGCTGCTGTGGTGCCTTGCCTGCATGGCTGCAGGTAGCAGCTGTGTCATGAGTACTGTGGATGGCAGCTCCCTGTGTGCCAGCTGGCCTCTCTGCAGGCTCTGGAGCAGCACACAGGTCTGCCAGGTCAGTGTTTGGGGGATGGATTAGAGTGGAAAGGGCCAGCTGGGGAAGACAGGCCAGACTGGTGTGGCCTCCCTGTCCACCACCATCGGTGTGAGGGACGTGGCAGGGTGCTGGCCTACCAAATCACAGTAATGGCTTTGGATAGGATCACTCTTCTAGTCCTAGTTTTGAGGTAATTGTCAGGAGGATCAGCAGTGGTGTACAGATTATGTCTGCAAAGCTGTCTAAGGCATTTCAAACCATGTTGTCCTCTACAGTGACCTCATGGACCTTGTCTCTCCACCTGGGAAAAGCTTTGAAAATCACCTTCTCACTTCTTGCAGCTCCTGAGCTGCAGGACATTTCCAGAAGTGAATACACAACCCTACTAAACTCAGAGTAGGGTTTCTACAGTGTCAAGTTGTGGGCATTAAGCTTCATTGTTGCTAAGGCTCTGGGTTTCTCCTGATGCTACAGGCTCTGAGGACTGCTCCAGAAACTTCACTGCCTCCAACGGCACTATTGAGTCTCCGGGTTTCCCTGACAAGTATCCACACAACCTGGACTGCGTCTTCACCATCATAGCCAAGCCAAAGACAGAAATCCTCCTCCACTTTCTGCTTTTTGACCTCGAGCATGACCCACTGCAGTCAGGGGAAGGAGACTGCAAGTATGACTGGCTAGACATCTGGGATGGCATCCCTCAAGGTAAGCCACAGGGTGCTGCACTGCTTTCCTTGGCACTTCCTGGTGTCTCACAAAGCTGCGAAACTGTGCAGTCTGTGTCTGAGCACCAAGGGTGCCTAACTTCAAAGGTGGCTGCAGCCTGCACACTGCCATCAGGGCACTCCATGGCCTGCTCCAGGGGACAGTGCGCCTGCAGAAGGCTGCATTCATTAAACCACAAACTACTGCTCCGTTGTAGCCACTGATCTGAAAAGCCCCATGGGACACTCCAAACACCAGCAGTTCTCCCTCAGAGAGGGGCAGTGGGTTCATGCAATAATGCAAAGACCTCCCTACCTCGTAGCAAAACTGAGAAACAGAGCATTCTGGAGCATTTCCCAGCAACTGCAGAGCAATGTCTGCTGCAGTGGATATCTCTGCACTGCATGGCACCAGGCCAATGGATATAAAAAATAGCCCATCCCCAAAGCCTATCTTTTTAATCCTGATCAGCAATGTGCTGGTGACCCAGGAGGCTGGTGGAAAAGCAGGCATTACCTTCGCTGCTCTTTCTTTTGCAGTCGGCCCCTTGATAGGCAGGTATTGTGGCACTAAGATGCCATCGGACATCCGCTCAACTACCGGCGTTCTCTCTCTCACCTTCCACACTGACCTGGCAGTGGCTAAGGACGGTTTCTCTGCTCAGTACTACTTGATCCACCAGGAAGTCCCAGAAAGTAAGTTGGAAATGTGTGTGTATGACTTAGTTGTGTCCCCTGTGTTTCCTGTCTTTCATTTGGCATATGCAAGAGTGAAGCAGGCAGAAGTGAGTACAGGGGCTGGTCCTCCATCAGCAGTGCAGACAGCGGTTTCACTTAGGTCTGTTCTCTATTTCTGATAGAAGTAAGATTTCACTAAGGATTTCACTTTCTGACCTTTCGTTGACTTTTCACTTGCTTGTGAAGTCTTCTCAATACCTTTTGGGTTAGAATCCTTCATGTATGTGCTCAGCCCAAAGGATTTAGGGGAAGACTTCAGCCCAGCATGTGCAGCAGATTCATTAAAGCATGGGGGAAAATATGCGCTCTCTCTCTCTCTCTAGTTTTCCAGAAATTCACAGTCCCAAACCACAAATTGTAATTTCTTGGCTGCCTAA
Organism: Nicator chloris; assembly: GCA_013400495.1. Taxonomy (NCBI): domain Eukaryota; kingdom Metazoa; phylum Chordata; class Aves; order Passeriformes; family Pycnonotidae; genus Nicator; species Nicator chloris. Next base: position 95,724 of record WAAE01006984.1, read on the forward strand.
TTAAAGACTACTTAAAGCTCTAAGAATTCCAAGCCAAATTTTGTTTTATAACCCTTAATAAGGGAGGTAAATTGACGTGGAGTGAGGAAGTAAGTTGTGTATTTTGAGAATGAAGAGCATTTTGATTCTTTGTGATAACACTTGCAGGCAAGGAAAGGTTCCCTTTGTTTTCCCATGGTATTTTTGCCTCAGTGCTACTGTTCTTGACCTCTGTTCACAGTGAATCTCTGGTACAACAGAAGAAGCCTTCAGGACACCCCACAGTCCTGGAGAAAGAGAGGGAGTCCCTGACCTGCCACTGAAAGCCTGTGACAGAGAGCAGGGTAGAGTAGGGGTTGTGCACCACCAGAGCAGCAGAGTTACCACCTCTTACTCTGTGATTAAGGGATGTTGTGGTGAGGCTGTGAGAGTTACAGACAAGCATGAGCTCTTCACCATTACCTATTGCCACACTCGGCTGATCTGTTCTTTAATCCCTTTTCTGTTCTAGATTTGGAAATAACATGTTGAACACAAAGCTTGAGAAATCGAGCACAAGAGCCTTTGTTAAAATGCCAGGACTGTGTTCATTTATGGTGGTGTAAATTGAAACTTTAATAATAGCACTGACATCCTAACTTGGCTCATCATTTCCACCCAAGGTTGACTTGGCCACATTAAAAATACAGGCAGTTTAGTGGAGCCCCGTTGGTTTACAGCAGCATGCTTGGACCCATGCAGGACTTTCTATCACTGTTTACTTTGCTCTTGTTTTTACATGAGAGCTGCCATAAAATATATGAGATGTGCCATAAAACTGAGCTAATTGTGACTTTCAAAGCCTTAGAAGTGAGGAGATCCAAAGAAAAGCATAACAGTGTCTTTCATAAATTTGTCTGTTTAATCCCTATGGGCCTGATACAACATACAGTGCATGCAGATATACACAGACACATACACACATGCATCCCTGCTCTCACATGCACACAAAACCTTTAGAGCTGCCCATTCCAATCCTTGATGCTCCTCCTGGCAACAGTAAGCACCTTCCTAATGTGTCTGTCTGTATTCCTTGCCTTGTCAGTGCTTAGATTTCACCTACAGCCTTCAAGAAGATGTGAGCTTTGTGGCAAGGATACTTGGAACATCTTGGTGGAGATGGAGGGAAGGAAGGGAGAGAATTGTGTCAAAACTGAGCAAAGGTGAAGAAGATAGAGAAAGGGAGAAAGATCCAGACTCTGTTGGTGTTCAGAGGGTCATGCAAACAAAAAGCTGCCCTATCTATAATTTTTCGGTGCCATCTGTGAACACACACAACCTGCAAGATGGTGCAGGTCTGTTCATCTTTCCAGACAGGCAGCTTTGCTCAGAGCTAACTGGAGAGATTAGTTCAGGGCTGCCTTTCACCTGGGGATGAAGTACTGAGACTAAACCAATCTCTGTGTATGTGTGTGTCTGCTCTAGACTTTCAGTGCAATGTGCCTCTGGGGATGGAGTCTGGCAGGATCTCCAACATGCAGATCAGTGCCTCGTCCACCTACTCAGATGGGCGATGGACCCCTCAGCAGAGCCGGCTCAACAGTGATGACAACGGCTGGACCCCCAATGTAGACAGCAACAAAGAGTACCTCCAGGTACCTTTCCAGCCCCCTCTCCTCTTCCCCAACCAAATGGAGTGTCACACTGTTAAACTGACCCTTGACCATAAGGCTTGTTGAATTTTTTATTGCCTCTGTAGCTCATGGGGAGCGAGCAGCAGGGGAGCTGCAGTGCCTCGGTGAAATGCAGCAGGCTGGCTCTCCCATTAGCTTGCCCAGACAAGCACTGATTCCAGCCACTGTCTCTCTCCCACCCCCTCCTTTCTGCCTAAACCTTGATGGACTTTCTGTCCGACTGACAGAGGCTCAGAGACCTCTGCCACTTACAAGGGCCACTGACTCTGCCACTGGCCTGAGGACCAAAGTCTCCAGGGGGTGCATAGAAAAACAACTAGAATAATATTTATCTCATCAGTGATGCAGGGAGCGTGAGCAGGCTGATGTCAGGCAGGGGGCTGACAGAGCAAAGGCTTTCCCTGAGAGCTGGTTAGAGCCACAGTGTGTCCACACACAGCTTCTGGCTGTGTCACATCGCCGGGAGACACTGCTTGCTAAAGGGCACTACGAGCAGGAGGTGGTGAATGTCATTCCCTCTAGCAGACGTCTCATTCTTCATTCATGGCAGGGCTACTAAGCCAGCTCTGCTGACCTTTCTCAACCCATGTTGTAAAACAAAAGAAAACAAAACAAAACAAAAAAACCTTCAAGGGAAAGCCAAGAGCTGCAGCACTTGCTAATTGGATTGCTTTTATTTTGCATGGAAAAAGTCAGTCTCTGTCCTGCTTTAATGGACATGTGCTTCTGTGCAGATCCTATTGCTTTGTCTGAGGCAGGAAGAAGGTTTTGTGATGGTCCCATATAAACAGACATCTTGTCCCAGGGTTCTATCCTGCTGAAGTCAGCCCTGGGAAGGGTCGTGGCTGTTGAACTGTGCACCCACAGATAGAGTGAGACAGGCTGAATTTGCACCTTTTTATTTTTCAGAGAAAGAGAGAGGAACTAATTCGTCACTCTGGGTTCTTAGGTGGTCACCACTCTCTTTCTTGTCCCTTTTTCCCCTGGAAAGGTGGACCTCCACTTCCTGACTGTGGTCACAGCCATTGCCACACAGGGTGCCATCTCAAGAGAAACCCAGAAGGGCTACTATGTCCGTACCTACAAGCTGGAGGTCAGCACCAACGGGGAGGACTGGATGATGTACCGACACGGAAAAAACCACAAGGTAATGTCCTTTTTGTCTCTTCTGCCTGCACCTTGGTGAGTCTTGCAGCCAACAAGAGGGAAGAGAACTGAGAGATTTTGCAGGCCCAGAGGGTTTAATCCGTGAGGGATCCTTTTTCTGATGACGGCTAAAATACTGATGATGCTCTGAGCAGAAATAGTCCTTTCTCCTCTGCACAGCAATGAGGAAAAACTATTCCTTGGAAAACCTGGCTGCTGCTGCATCTTTCGTGGTGGTGATAGTATGTTCTTTGACTGCAAATGAAGGAGAAAATGTTTTCGCAGCCTGTGTTTTGCCATATAAGATTCATTGAGCTTTTATGGTCGTAGACCCGTCTGCATGCTGGGTTAACAATCACAAAACCACATGAAACTGTAGTTCAGGAGTTACTGAGGCCTGGAAATGAAAGGGCACAAATCCTAAGAGGCAATTGCACCATCCCAGAGAACAAAATGAGCAATAAATAATGAGAAACAATTCAGGCTGCCAGAGCTGTGGGATCTGCACTAAGCAAGTGTGGTCAGCAAGGGTGCATTGAGCCCTGGGAGCTGTGCATACTCTTGCTGTGTTTCTGGGACACCCACAGAGGTGGGAGCAAGGAGGAGGGAGGGTAAATATGGGTGTTCGTCTGTTTCACACCATATGGGTGCTGGTGTGTGGCCAGGAAAGATAAACTTGGAGTGGTCTGCGTGCAAGGTTTGGTGTATGGGGAGGAGGGTTAAGGTAGCCATAGTGCTGGGCTGGTTTTTCTCTGTCAATTGTTTTGGTCATGTGGTTGCTCCCTGATTAAGGGTGCCTCAAGAAAGCACTTTCCTGCTCTTTTGTGGCACCCATCAGCACTGCTGTTGTGTTCAGGTCCTCCCTGCTGATGTGCCATAGTGTGTTGTGTCTGTGTGAACTCTGTGGCTGGGGTCCCACACATCCCAGTATTTTTTGATTGCTCAGCACTTCTATTAAATGAGCTGTCCCTTCACTTTGCTGGCACAGGCACTGCTGGCATGAAATGCAGTAGCCTGCCTTGTCCAGGATTCATCCAGACATTTCCTTCCCTTCCGGGCTGTGTGATTTCCCCTTCTCCACAAGTGTGTCTTAGGTTCAAATTCCCTCTGCTTCCCAGAATGAGTCCTCTCTGTGCAGAGGTCCCTATCGGGGTCTCATACGTGCAATATTTGGACTATTTAAGCTCCTCATGTGCCAGTGAGGGAGTGTTAGTCTTATTTTAAAAGTAGGGAAATGCAGGCACAGGGCAGCCCAGCACCACATAGGGCCATCCTCAGCTAGGTTCCCCCAGATTCTGGGTGGGCTGGCTCCAGGACAGTGGGTCATGGCAGAGCTCATGTATAGTCCTAACGCAGTGCCCATGCAGTAGTGTGGAGCCTCTGTGCTCTCCCAGGACCCACTGGTCACAGCAGACCTTTCTGTGAACCAGGGCCATCACTCCTCACCCCGGGTGAGTTTGGGGTCTCATTGGGACCTTTTCTGTAAGCTGAGTCAGGCAGGAGATGCTCATCATGCTGCGGAGAGAGATGAGCTATTTACACAGCTCAGTGTTTCAAATAACCACTGGCAATAAGCTTACCTTTTCAAGTCTTAACTGGAGCAGGAATCTGGCCTGGAGGGTGGTTTTAATTGCAGAGGAGAATAAATATCCCATCCTTGCAGTCCGGGGTGTTGGACACTGTATTCTCAGCCAGGGTGGAGCAGGACAGCATGACTGGTTTCAGTGCTGCTAAGCCAATTTACATTGCTCCAGCAAGACCCTAAAGCCTGGCTGGTGTCAATCCAAAACAATCCCACAACCACTTGAATTGCCACCATTTCGGAACCTGGCTCTTGATTTCTGTCAGCTTTTTTCTACTCTGTGTTCTCTTTTCATTAAAAAAGTGGAAAAATCAAACCTCTCCTTTTTTACTGCTCTATTCCAGTCTCTATTGCTTCCCACATTCTGGCCTTAATTTAGCAGACACTTCCCAAAGCTTGCCTACCCCTTGCATCCGGGTGACTGCTTTCCTGTCCTGCCAAACAACTGGCTGCCAGCTGCTGAGCTACCATGGGGCCAGGGCAAGGCCACTTGCTCACAGACCTGGTGCCTGAGTGCTCTGGTCCCACATTCTGTGCCCATATTAATTCTGCTGTTCCTGTGCTAAGCAAGCTCCCAGATGTCTGTGCTCAGGGTGCAGCTCCCTCCCTGCATCAGTGCGGAGCTCCGCACAGCCCAGGCTGCAGTGCTGGAGCAAACCATGCCAAAGAGATTCGTCAAGTCTGCCGCAGTTTGATCTGGTGCCATGAGGAGCAAGGAGGGAGGGGAAGGTGTGGACAGACAGGGACTCTCTATAGACACGCAGATAGATACCTATATATATACACATATATATATATAAATAGACACATATATGCACATACGTATATATGCACATACACACACATATATATATGCGCATGCACACATAGGCATATGGAGTGTGCCAAACACTGCTCTGAATTTCTGCCAGCTCTGTGGGCCAAAAACAATGCTCTGCCATGTATAGGTGGGTCAGCTAACATTCACATCTTCATCAGGGAGCTAATGCAAGAGAAAACAGCGAGTGCAGGAGGGGTAGGGAGGGGATGATGCTCCATGCAGAGGATGGGAAGCTCTCACCACCTCTCTTTTGCCCCCTGCTTCCCCTCCCTCCAGTGTTTCAGATGACAGTGGGGCCAGGGTGTTTCCCTGCCAAAAGTGATGGCTCACCTTTGAGTCCCCAGCTGCTGGCACTCAGCAGCAAGGGAAACGGGAAAGGCAGGATGGAACAGCGGAAAATGTGATTAATATGTGCTTGCAGCAGACAGGGCTGGCTGGGTTGTTTCCGTGCCGAGCACTGCTGTGTTTCTGGGATGGGGAGGCAGTGGGAAGGCAGCCGGCAGGAGTGGAGGTTCACACTCACTCCCTCCCCTTCCCACCCAATCCTTGCCAGGCTTTCCCCCTTCCTGGCAGCCCACTCCCTACAAAGCCTGGCCCAGCCACCTCCTGTCCAGGGGGTGGTGCTGTGTCTTTCCCTCAGGCATGGGACCACGGGGGGCGGGGGGGGGGGGGGGGGGGAGGCTAACCCAGCAACCTGGCCAGAGGTGCTGCACTGTCTTCCTGTGTGTCCCCAAGAGGGGAGACAGGAAGGAGAGCGGCCGCCACCAAGTGCCATCCCATACTTGTTGCTTACTGCTCACTAGTGTGCCCCCACCAGGGGACAGGGCCAAACCAACCCTGCTGCAGAAAAGCTGGTCTGGCTCTTGCCCTCCCTGTTGCCTCCCTCCCTCCACCTCCTGTGAGCTGGGGCCAGGCCAATGGCCTCTGAGGTTATCTTCCAGGCAGCCACCCTGGTGTGGGTGCCCGAGATCTTATCTAAGGGTTTGCAAATGTCTTTAGAAAACAACAACTCTTCTTGAACCCAAGGAAGAAAAAGAGCATCTGGCAGGATTTGACCTTTTGTTTTTAGCCATTTTCTTCACCTGGCAGGATTTGACCTTTTATTTTTGTCCATTTTCTTTGGACAGACTCAGCTGTGAGGATTTCATCAGATAACCAAGTTTTCATCCATTCTGATCCACTTCCTTCTTTGTAGCACCTCAGGTTCCAGCTCCCATGTGGTCTGAGCTGCTCCATCTTAGTAACTGCGGAGATGAGCTCATGGGAATCATCTAGTGTGGCAAGGGACTGGGGATGGGATGGATTTCAGGATTTGGAGTGGCTTGAGACCATGATGATTGCTGCTCTCACTTCCTCCATTGCTCCATGTATAAAATGCAACTGAAACATTTGTTTTCAGAATCTGTAGAAGTAAATGGACAAGAAATGGCAGCAAGATCCAGCTGATGTGCATTTTTCACTTCTTACTCATTTTGATGGTTTCATGCTTGTTATTAGGTAACTTTCCTGACTAGCATTTCAGGTGGTAGCTGCACAAAGACTGAATTGCTGCAAAGAGCAGTATCTCAACTGTACACTGGAGCTATGGACATCAGAGGTTTTCATGCTGGCAGTGAATATTGAGGATGATTCTTTGGAGACCCTTGTGCCTTCCCTTAGGAGTGTTCCTCTGGCTTTTCAGTTCTTAATCAGGTCTCCTGTATTTATTCACCTGGGGAAGGAGAGAAAAGCTTTCAGTCCTGTGGCTTTTTATCTGGAAAACTCAGGAAAAGCTGGCACAATGAGCCAGAGAGCCACAAGGGTTTCTGCACAGAGACATCATGGTGCAGAGGATTTGCCCAGAAACATCCAGGTCCCTGCCTGCTTCTGCTGCTTTTGCAGGCAGGACAAAGACATCAGGCTTTGCCAAAGGCAGCCTTGTGCATTCACCTTTGGTGCAGTACCTTGGGAGAATTACAGCCCTGGCTTTCCTAGCAAGGCTGCAGCTTTGTATTTCTGGGCCTGATATCTGCTTTGCAGGCTCACATAGTACCGCTCCTCGTGTCCCTGATGACTCCCAAATCTGAGTGGAGCCTCTCAAAGACACGGAGCTGGCAAGCCCAGCCCAGCACACTGTGCCTTGCCCAGACACTGTGCTTTGTTGAGTGTTGCCAAGTACCGTTTTTCTTTTAAGTCCTTGTTCCTGGATTTAATAAATCCAGAACTATCCACCCTCCACTTGAGCCAGAATCCTCCCACCATCAAACATGCCCCATTTTATGCCTTCCCTATCTGACAAGGAAAATAATCTCCCCTACTTTTCTCCTTCATGCTTCTCTGTCTAAATCCTGAAGCCCTAATCCTGTTAGCATGCTCTGTTCCAGGGCTCTGTCTCCACAGGAGTAACATAATCCTGCAGTAAATCTAGTGGATCCAAAGAGACACATACATACGGACGAAGGCAGGGCTGCTGGCCCTTGGCCTTCTCCTCTTCCTCCCTCAGCCACTTTCTTTGGCACCCCAAGAATTTGCATAGTGGCCAAGCAGCATAATAAATAGAGCAGGAGAGAGATTACCTCCTACCCCCTCCCTGACTCACAGTCTCTTCAACTTCATGACACTTTTTGTCTCCCTGTCCTTCATCTCTTTCGCTCCAAACTGCCAATGGCACAATTCCGATATCCACTGGAACTAATGTAGCTTCAGCAATCCCTCCCATCACCCTGTGATGGTTCCAACATGTCGAAAATGCAACTTGTAAATGCTGGTGTGGAGCTTGCATGTGTATGCACATGGAAAACTTTCACAGTCCTCCGCTAGCCTAGACATCATGTCCCCTTACCACTTGCTTTCTGCGGAAAATTAATTAGGCAGGTCAGCTCTCATTGATTATCAATTTAATTTCACATGCAGACCTGCTGTCTGGACTAAAACGGAAGTAAACATACAGTGTGTGGAAGAAGATAGGCAGCTTTTTGATGCAGCAGTGAAAGCGAGTTCCCTTGACTGTTTCTTGGAAGGTGGTTTTAATTTGTTAATGGTTTTCCCATTCGTCTTCTGGCTCCATCACCCTTGAGTGTATGTTCATGTGCATAGGCATGTGTGCTCTCCACTGAGTGTGTATGTATTTATCTATCTATCTCCCTAGATCACAGCCAGGTATTTTTTTTTTTTTCTGCTGGTGTAAATTACTGTGACTTCTTATACCTCGATGGTGATATGTTGATTTACACCATTTGAAGACTTGGCTCAAAATATGTGCTGAGTGGGATGGGAAGCAGATAGGACAGGAGGAATAGCAATGTTCTATTTTGGTAAAGAAGGACGAAGTCTTTGCTTTCTTGGCACTCTCAATTTCACACGTTTTCTTGCTAGTTCTTCCTATGTTGTGAGTGCTAATTTGAGGCAGGATGTAGAGCCTGTTGAAGTCAATGGGCCTCTCTCCACCCTGTGCTGAGGCTCTGTGGTCAGCATTTTCAGTACAGGGAAACCAGACGGTCAGGGTCAGACCCTGGTCAGCAGCATCAGGACCTGCAGGCTCACAATGCATTTCCACTTGGGAAGGAGGCTGAAAGAGCAGGCAGATGGGAATACCTCAGGTCTCTAACAGCACCAAGCACACGCCCTCTGGAAGTGGCCCCTTTCTGTTATGCTGAACAGGGTGCGAAGCGATGACTTGCTGTGATCAGTTGGGGCTGTTCAGACGTGAGGTTCAATGGAACAGATCCTACCAGTGCAGCTGATAGCAGAGCTGGAAGTCAGGTGCCGATTCTACCCTCACAAGCTGGCAGTCTGGAGTGTCATGGCCCAGATTCAGAGTCCATAGCTTGTTGAATGTGATCTAGCCTGAGTAAGTTGCTGATTTCTTACTCTAAAGCAGAATTGAAAGTGCTCTTCTTGGAAGCAGGCAGTTGGGACCAAGGACACCTAAGAGATGTTTTCAGCGAAGCCTGTAGTAGTGATAAAGTTTTTGGGCTCAGTCCTGCTTCTGCTTTCTGTCAAGCTTGACTGTGCAGAAGTCGGTAACAAATCATGCTGGTGTAAATTTGGATTCTGGCCCCTGATGCTCATATGTGCAAAGTGAGCTAAAAGAGAACAAAACTTGAAATATGTTAAATCAAAAAGAGCAGCAAACCTCGTCAGTGACTGTTAAATATGCTGGTCCATATGCAACCTTTGGCTCATGGAGTCTTCACACTGCTGATGGTGGGACGCAAATAGAGGTTGCCAGGAGAAGACTCCACTGGACTTGCTGTCCTTGGACATCTGCTGGGGCTACCATTAGGAACCATCCTCTGAGACAGAGGGACCTTTGATCTGACCTGACATGCTGCTCCTTGTGCTAAATAGTTGCACTGGCTCAGATAAACATTTCCATCCTCCAGTGTTAGGTTCAGAGGTAAGGTGTTTCTGTGTCAGCTTCTGTGTTGGCATAAAGCTGAAGGCTCTGCTGTGGTGTGGGAATATATCTGTTTAAATTGTTTTTGTGTGTGTGTGTGTGTCTGCACCCATGGGTTTACAAGACACACACACACATGCACACACACACGTGCCTGGAGAGTGTTTCACAGTAACCACTGTTCTTATAGCCCTCCTGCTGGAAAAAAAGGGTATTTGGTGTCTGCTGAGCAAGGAAAAGGATGTAAAGTGAAGTCAGACAGGATAAAATAGGATATTAAAAACACATAAACCATGCTGTGTTGCTAAATGGTAGCAGCATGATATATATTCTCTAGATTAGCATTTCTGCTCAAATTCACATCAACCCCTCATCCCAATTACCAGCCAGATTTGCAGCTGATTCCCTCTGTGAGGTGGCTGCTCCCTGCCCTGAAGGAGTGGATGGCGATGTGCAGGGGCAGGCCAGAGCTGGCTGGGGTGCTGTAAACAGCCCTGTAAACAGCCTCTGCACCCCCTGCCATGCGGGATCCTGGGAGAAGTAACATGTGCCATCTGCAAGCCTACAGCCACAGGAGGCTTACAAAATGCTTCCTAGCTGCTATTCAAGGCAAGGGGCCAGGATAGTGCCTCATCCCTTCTTCTGTCCTCAATAGTTTGACTCCTGCCTCCCACAGGAGACTGGTGCCAAAGATTACACTCTCCTGCTTTCCTGACATAAACTTACTGGGGACTCTTGTGCTTAGTACACATACATAGGGTGGGAGGTTGCAGAAGAACCCAGCCAGCATCTCAGTGTGGATGTGGTGCCTGGCTGAGATGGGAGGATAGTCTAGCCCTGTCCTGAAGTGCTTGGAGTGAAAGCAGGCAATGCCTGCAGCCTTGGTCTGTGAGCTCTAGGGCTTTATGCTGGGGCAGAGAAAGGGTTGAAAATTACTCTCCCCTTGGGTATTTCCTCTTTCCCTCCCTTTTTTTTTTTCCCCACTATGGCTTTGCAACCTAAAATAGAAACACGTGTATCCAGTTCTTGTCCGGCCTATTAAAAAAATGGGCAGAAGAAGTGGATCTAACATCCATCTGGTAGTTATTGATTATGGCCATCTGGTAAGGCAGCAGCCTTTTCATACCATGTGGGATCATAAACTCCCAAAAAGCTGTCTCCATGTAGCAGGTTGCATGTGCACAGGAGAGGCAAAGGCAAGGGGCTGGCTGAGTCAGCAGCTTGTCACCCCAGGCAGAGGTGCATCCTTCCTGCTCATACCACTGCTTGCACGTGATGTTTCCTGGTGGAGCTCAGTGTAAGGATGCATCAGGATGTCAGCCTGTTTGGGGGCATCTGGTCATTTGTGCTGTAGCAGATCTAGGTCTGAGGGCAAGCCCAAAGCAGCTGAGGCCTGATAGTCTGAGGTGCTTTGAAGTGCTGTGAGAGGCATTCAGGCAGAAAGCTCCTGGCCCTCCTGCATGGTAGGTGAGTCCATCCACCATGCTCTCCTGCCAGCTGCTCACATCTCCCTGCAGGCCCCTGGTGCTTGCCCTGGTTGGAGGCTGGCCCTGACCAGAAAGCCTTTCCTTGGTTTTCCCTGCTGAGATTATTTTGACTGCTTATCTGGTGAGGATGTAACAGTGTGTGCAAATATACATTTGTGCCTCCCTTCCCTTGCAGACGTTTCAGGCCAATGAGGATGCCACAGAGGTGGTTCTCAACAAGATCCACAGCCCAGTGCTCACACGCTTCGTGCGCATCCGTCCCCAGACCTGGCACAACGGCATCGCCCTGAGGCTGGAGCTGTATGGCTGCCGCATCACTGGTGAGGGTCCCCTCCTCCCCTTGGCTTCAGTGCTCCTCTCTTGTCCCTCCAACAACCTGTCCCTTGCCACTGTCATGGCTGCTTGCGGTGGGAATGGTGACACTGTGACTAGCATAGGGTCACCCATCGCAAGGGATGTGCTTGGAGGGACAGGACTCCAGGTCCTGGAGGGAGGGGGAAATGGCCAGTGCTGGTGTTGGTTTAGTGTCCAGAGCTTAGTGCTTTGATGAGAACCATGAGCACTTCCCTTCAATTACCCTGACTGTTCATGGCCTTTCCTTCTCTGCAGATTCACCCTGTTCCAACTTGCTGGGAATGCTTTCTGGCCTCATTCCTGACTCACAGATCTCTGCCTCTTCCATCAGAGGCTATGACTGGTCTCCCAGCATGGCCCGCCTGGTGAGCAGCCGCTCGGGCTGGTTTCCCCGTGTGCCCCAAGCTCAGCCTGGGGAGGAGTGGCTGCAGGTGGACCTTGGCATCCCGAAGAACATCAAAGGTGTAATTATTCAGGGGGCTCGTGGAGGGGACAGTGTGACCACCACTGAGTCCCGTTCCTTTGTGAAGAAGTTTAAGGTGGCCTACAGCATGAATGGAAAGGACTGGGACTTCATCCAGGACCCCAAAACAATGCAAGCCAAGGTAGGCACTGCCTGAAGCAGCTGCAAAACAAGATATGTTTCTGACTAGCTTCAGTCTGCCTGATGAGGTCTTAGGAAATTGGCTGCCCACTCCCACAGAGACCTTGGGAGCTTGGGGTTGTCACCATGAAATCCCAGGTTGTGTCCCCTGGTGCTGCTCCAAATCTGTACTAGTGGCCAAAAGTTCCACCTTTCCCCAGAGATGCCAATTTATTTTCATTTTCTGTTGTGGACCAGGCATGGGGATGTGGACATCACCTGCTGCTTCTCTCAGTTCCTGCAGGTCAGAGTCCAAAAGATTGCGTGTTTTATTATGTTTTGTTTTGTGTAAAACAATTGTGTTTTACACAAATTAGTTACGTATTTCAAGTGGAATGGTGTGGCTGTTGTGGTGTACTCCTCTGAAAGAGGAAGATGAGTCACAACTCCTCTTTAGGAAATTTTCTCTATCTGAAGTCCATTTGCCACACTGGTGTGACCCTGAAATTCCCCATATTTTTTTCCTTGTCATTAGAGTTCCCCAGAATCTTTCTGCTTAGTGGTATGGGAGTGGCAGGGCGCTTGAGGAATAAATAAGTTCTCTGCTACTGCCTGCTCTGTTTTTATGCATTCTCCTCTGCTTAAAATTTGGGTAGGTTTTAACTTTTCCTGATCCTTCAAATGAGGGCTGATGCTATCTATAGCACTCTGTTTATTCCCCACAGACTTTGTTTCGTGCATGTAAGCTGAAAAACAGCAGTACTTGGACTGTGAGGAAAACCAAGCAGTTACACCATCTTAGAACATGTAGTAGCTTCTTTATTTACCAAAGGACAAATCTGATCTCATTTATATGTGAAGTTAGTGGATATTCCCCAGGCTTCCCCTGCACGGCTTGGATCAGAATCTAACCCCTGGATTCTGAGCAGAGGCCAAGAGAGATTGTGCAAGTTTCTTTGAAATAGCCTGGCTGATCCTCTTGAAACTGAGAAGGAACAGCCCAACTTCTGCTCGGCTGGCCTCAATGGCCTGGAGTCAGGCAGCTAAACTACTTGAAACTGTGACTATGTTTTGCCAGACCCAAAATATCAAGCGTGGTTGAGAGCATGAGAAATGCACACATCTCTTGCCTTTTCTCTCTCTCTCTTTCTGTAGCTTTTTGAAGGCAACATCCACTACGACATCCCTGAAGTCCGGAGGTTTGACCCTGTTCCTGCCCAGTACATCCGAGTGCACCCAGAGAGGTGGTCCCCAGCGGGAATAGGAATGCGCCTGGAGGTGCTGGGCTGTGACTGGCCAGGTAGGAAGCCCTACTCCTCTGCCCACTGGCTGCTCTGGGGCCGAGCACTAAACCAGCAAGGTTCAAACTTCACATTATTTCCTGCTGTGCTACCTTGGTCATGCTCTGGCAGGGAGACTGCAGCCATGAAGGCAGCACCTGTAGGGTGGCTTGGCCCCACCTTTTTATTTCCAAACGTTGTAGCAGCAATGTTTGGACTCCAAGCTTTCACTCAGAGCCCCATGCACAATTTGACCTCAACTCCCTTCACACTCCTTTCAGATCTTTTACCTGGACATTGTGCAGTCTTTCACAGTCTCTTATGTGGAGGTCATTTGGGCTTTTTAGTCCAAATAATAAGACAAAAAGTAGGAGGAGAAGCAGAGGTGCAGTGACCAATACTTCATAACCTGAGCTGCCACAACAAGGCTTTGCTGTAAAAACAACAGTCCCTTTCTCACTGAACCCAATGTGGAACCTTTTTTTGCAGACAGGGTTGGGGAGTTAACTCTATGACATCTCTACAAACATCCCTTAGACCCAGGAAATTTGTTCACTTTTGTCCACCTCTTTTTCACACATGGTATGCCTTTCAGCCACCATTGTATTTAATACAGAGATGAAAACTGACTTCACACACTCACTGGGATCAGTAAGAGGTTGTGCCTCTGACCCTCTGAGGTTCAGTGGTGATTGATTTCTCCATAGTTTCATCCCCAAAAGCAAAAAATGCACCCAAAGGGTCATTGGGTTTGATGGTAACTTTGCAGTGCCAGCAGGTAGTTGTCCTCCTTTTTAATCTTTTATTTTTTAATAATCTGCTACATATGAATCTGGAGTCCAGATGTCAGTGATAAAGAGGTATGATTTCCATTTTATAAACACATCTGTAGAAGGCATTTTCTTGTAAGAATTCCTGTTCTAGGAAGCTTGAAAGACACACAGCTTTTTTTACCCTCTTGTGCAGTCTTTACTAGCATTTCCTCCTGTGATGTGCTGCAAGATGCATTGCAAACACTTAACAGTAAATCACACCACACACGTACACACTGTAAATAACGATAATTTTTCACTTTTGAAGTCAATGGTAAATATCCCCCTGGACTGGCAATCCACTGTAAATTATCTAAACTTTAAATCAGGTTAGATCTTAATTTAAATCTTACGACATCTGAGGATGTGGGAGAAGCAGGTGCAAGAAGCAGGAGCCGAGGGCTTTGTGCAGAAGTGGTCAGGCAGCTCCCACATTGCTGCTTCCTGCAGCTCCCAGGACTCTCCAGCTGCCAGATCTCTGCAGACCGCTGCTGGATGCTGCATCACAGCACCACATCACTGCCAGAAAGGGAGGCAGTCACGCAGGACCTCCACCCATGTGCATGCCAGCCCTTCCACTGCGGTCCTCCAGCTTAGAGAAGGAGGGGTTTGTCGTCTTTAATTTCTTGTGCCATTTTTGGCCCAAATTTTCTTTTACATATGTGTCCATGCTCATTTTCAGTATCAGTAGCAACAGCACATGTTTTTTCCAGGCAAGGTGCTTTATGGTCATTTCCCAGTCTGGGTAATAATTTGCACATTGTAATGTTTAAAACACGACTGCCAGGTCATAAATATCCGTAGCTTTATTAATCTACAGCTTTGTAATCAGAGCAGGGCTTGTAATCTTTTAGATTCACCACGTTATAAAAAGCATTGATATCCCTGATGCAACCTGGGAAGCAGAGATAGCCCATGGCATTATCTGCATGTGTAATCCAGGCTGGCTACATGCAGCAGACCTTGACAATCCCCAGACAAGGCCCTCCTTTGCTGGGAGGACCCAGGCGTGTTACAAAAGTGGCTGCAAAAACCCAGGCAATTGCACTTGCTTGGGAACAAGATTAAGAAATGGATTAAAACAGGATAATTAAAAACATTTTCAAGTGAGGGTCTAAGCCCATGTGTACCCTGCCCAAGTGTTTCTATTTCTTATCAGCAACAAGCATCTTAATTACTAAGCTAAACAGGTGACAGCCACAACCAGGCTCACAAACTAGCTGGCTACTAACTCAAAAATTGGGAAGCAGGCAGGCAGCAGTTGGCTTCTTTCAAAGGCCTGCCAAAATTTTTCTTCTGAAGAGTAGAGAATGATGAACGTTCACTTGCAGCTGGGTTTCTCTCCTTTGAAGTTCCAAACATCTGGTTTCAATTGCTCAGTGACTTTGCATTTTGATTAGCAGTTACCACCAGTTGAACAGACACATGCAGGGCCAGGGAGGAGTGAGAAAAGCGAGCAAGCAAGACCTCTCTTTTTCACTTTCCATTTCACACATGACACTGTCCTGCCTGTTATTTTCATTATCTCTTGTAACCATCATGTTGCAGCTCTGCCATAGTAACTGATTTTTCAAGATATATTTCTGCGGGTTGTCCAGGGCAATGCAACACTGTTGATTTACATCCGCTCAGCATCTGTGTCCCATATGGGACTTGGCTTTCAAGGTCCTTCCACACTGTCACATTTCAGCTATAAATCTTGATATACAGGAACAACAACCTAAAAAAATGTACCAGCTCTAAATAAGTTCCAGCTTTTGATATGTTGCTTTCACCTGCTGCTTTTTTTTTTTTCTTTTTTTTTATGACATTTCTCTGTGCCTGGCTGCTTGCAATTTGCTTCTTGGTTGCATTTGGAGTTTTATAGTGTTGTAACAAATTTGAATTTACAAATTAAAAGACTTTGAGGTTATTTGGTATTTTATCCTGAACAAAAGACAGCCACTGGAAAAAAAAAAAAAAAAGTAAAAAAGTCACAGAGAGTTGATGTACAACATGTTTAATAACAGGGAAATAAAAGGGCATAAAGGAGCCTATGGAAAATATTCAATGTATTTAGCCATTTCCTCCTGCTTCCGGCTTTATTAAATGATATCCTGAAGGGTGCCAACAAAGAAACACAATCACACATAACTGAGCAAAGCTGCCTCTTTCTAAAAGTGGAAAGAATCAAGTCTGCTGTACTCCACTTAATGCACCCATAAAAGGGGAGTTTGCTGGAACCTCATGTCATTTACTGTTGATCTTAATATCCTTCCCTTTCTTGCTTAAATTTTCCCTGACACCTGCTTGGAGGTTGTTACACATGGACCACGTTAGAGAAAGGGAAATTGGACAGAGACCCTTTGAAAGCGTAGTCAGGAGCCTGGAGTGTGAAACCAGATGCTTTCTGCAGTGAGCCAGCGCTCACTAGGGGATTCTCTGAGTCCGTTTGCGGTTACGTCATTTGTGGGTTTGAGTGACTTGTTTTATAAATTGGCACAATTGGTGGGAATGTTGTGTGTGTTTTTTCAACGTGTCATATGCCTTTATGAAAGAAAAAGATGTTCTGTGCGTGATCACACTTATCCAGTAATGACAGCTAAGTGGATTGCAAACACCCGTGTAGATTGTAGATTAAAAAATTAAGAGAAGTAGTGTGTATGTCTAGAGAAGAGGCTTGTTCAGTGGGAATTCCAAATCCATAGAACTCCCATATGGAAAGACCATTCACTTGAAGTTCAAACCATGCTGACATTTGTAGCACTTGGAAATCTCATGGCATACTTGTTCTATCTCTTCCTGCCATTATAAGAATGTGAGAAAAAGATTTTTTTTCCCTTGTTTCTACTGCCTGGGCTTCGTGTATTGTCTGTTGCAAACATCTTCTTTAATCCATTTTTTCAGATGTCAGGCCCACTGCAGAGACACTGGTGCCCACTTTGAAGAATGAAGAGACCACCACTCCCTCCCCAACTGATGCAGAAACAACTGACTGTGGTGATAGCTGTGGAGAAGAGGAGGGTATGTATCAGAGCAGCACATCTTTATCTGAATAACTGATGGGTTAAGAGCCAGGAAAATACTCTTATCTTCCCATTAGCTCCAATACATGGGTCTGATTCCTGGAAAGCTTACAGTAATATTATTAGTGATAGGCCAGGATTAAAAAAAAACCCCAAAAAACAAAAACCAACCCATAAACAAATCTGCCAAAATCTGATAAGTTCTATCAAGGAAGGATGGAAGAGCAAGAGATAGCAACTAATTTGGTCCCTAGGGTACAAGACATGAAGAGCTGGTCTCCCAGCTTCCTTACATGACCTGAAGAAACTCATTTAGTGCCCTGTTTAGGACCATCTCCATTCCAGATCACCTCTTGTCTGGATGTCATAAAGGCAGAAGGTGATTCAGACTGCCTGGTATGTGGGGGTCCTTTTGCAGAAGTCACAAAGTAAATCACAACATGAATCGAAGACTGATGTCCTGAACGCTTAGCTGTTTAAAGATCATCTTCCCTAATATCAGCAGCTTAAAATTTAGGAGGACAGTCTGGGCTCCTTGTGCAAGCACTAGAGAGAGGGGAACACTAACTCCAGGCAGGATTTCATCTACCCAGTCTTAGATGGCTGTCAGATGTACATAAAATGGTTTGGGATCTGTAGCACTTAACTTCTTCTGACAATGGAAGAAGCTGAATGTTAGTTTAGACCCCATGCTGCGCTTCTTAAGAGCCAGTGCTGGAGGAGAGCTAATCTTCTCTGCCTCAAATCCCTATCTGTAAAAGCAGACATCATATTCTCTTGCTTCTTGCAAGGAGGATCTGAGCATGTAAAGGTTGTGAAATGTCTAGATGAAGAGGAGAGGGCTTGACAGAGCTGTGCAAGGTTAGTTGTACAGTGCAGTGTTCAGGAAATGCATTCCCCTGGGTGCAACAGCAGAGCCTGGGCCTCAGCACTGCAGCATTTACACAAGGCCTTCAAGAATCTCACAAGGGAAAACTATCCTCTGAGATAGCTCCTAGGACTTCTGTCACTTCAGCTTTCAGTCCCAGATAAAAAAAAAAAATTAATGGGTTTTAAAATAAATAGATTTATAAAAGAACATTAATTGGCTTTTTCACACCTCCCATGGGGATTCTGCTGTACTTTAGTTCTAGAAATCTAAGTTGCAGAAGCAGCTCATAGGGCCTGATTCTCATTGCTTTGCCTTAGTGATAAGCCTGTGCAACCCTGCAACCATTGAGGCACTTGGGAAAGTGCTGAGAGGAAATTTAGGCCGGTAAGTCTCTGCAAGAACACAATTCCTGGGTGCAATCCAGGGCAAGAGAGCAAGCAGACTATGCCGTGGAGCGTGGAACCAGCCTCCCTGTCAGCTTCCCTCAGATATAGCAACAATTTTTATTCTCATACTCCATAAAACAATGAGTGAGTTTCTCTGGACAATCAGATTTATGACAGCCAAACAGAAACAATGTTGCTCTCCAGGGTACGATATTAGATTGGAATAAAAGGATCCATGATCTGCATTGTTTTATTTTGGAGTGGGAGCATGTAAAAAAAGCCCTCTGCCCCTTGCAGTGAAGTTCTCCTGATGCCTATCACTTGAGTCACTCACCTCATTCTGGCTATCGCTCACTTTGTGGGCACTGTGATTTAAAACTTCCTCTTTGCTCAGGAAAATCCTGGCCTATAATTAGGCTCAGACATGCATGTCCGCTGAGTGCTTGGTATGGATTCAGCCCATTTCAGCAGCCTCCATGCCACATGACTGATTCCCTCAAGCAAAGGAGCCAGCAGCTGCCTCACTGCCACATGCAGCCCCTGGCATGCGCCCGCCTGCCCACAGCCTTGTCTCTGCAGGAAAGCTCTCCAGAGCTTTCAAAGCTGTTGTCACAGGGGAATGAACTCTGCTCCTGTTTCAAGATGGAAAGTTAAAGGACTCGTCCAACAACCATGTGGTGAGTTCATAGCAGAGCTAGAAATAGAGGCTGGCTTCTTTCACTCAGAATCCAAAAGCTTGAGCTCATGGTGGCCCCACGTTTTCCCTGGTAACATTCCCATGAGAAGGTAGGAAGCAGTGAGTGACAGCTCTCCAGGATGACAGACAGCTCCTGTCTGGTGCAAGTGGCTAGGTCTGTCACTCAGGAGCTGGGTTTCTGGAGCACTTAAGATTCTCCTTTTGGAGCCAGGGAAGGAACTGCTGAGCATGGGGCACTCCGGAAGGACTCTTCCCTGACATTTAAAAAGGCATTTAATGTTGATCACTCTAGGGGAGGAAGAGAAGGTGCTGATTAGAGTCTGGAAGCATTTGGTTCTTGCTTTTATATTTGCTTAGTTTGGTGGATTAGCCACAGGACATGGTGTGAACATTTTGATGATGCAGAACTTGAGGCTGATCCTTGGAGCTGAGGAAATGTGAGATAGGTTAAAAGCATCAATGTGAATGAGATTTCATGCTTTCTTCAGTTTTGATGGCTTGCCAGCTATTTTAGTTTTGAGTTGTTTTTTAATAGCAACCCTTCATAGGTAGGTCATTTTTTAACCCAACTTTATTTTGCTTCCATTTCTTTTTATAAGATTTCCAACTCCCTGCAAACTTCAACTGCAACTTTGATCTTCCTGAAGACCTTTGTGGCTGGTCACATGACTTGGCAACCGGTTATAGATGGTCTTTTCAGCCTACAGGCACCTGGATTGGCAACTCTGAACCAAGCCCTGACACTGTGCCTGGTAAGATGATTAATACCAAAGCAGGGATGAGAGCTGATGGGGCTTTCTCCATGTGAACAGTATGAATGATTATTGCACAGCTATCACGAGTTGTGAGAGCTGTGTGGAGCTGAACTTCTTTTATGGAAACTTTCAGACACTTTGCTGAATGGTTCGTGACTTTATTTATAGGACTGTGACCGCTGGCACTGAATTATACTAACTGAGCTCTTGAGATAGCCTTGAATCAAACACTGGGCTTTGAATCCCATAGGATTGTGAAGGCTAGCCCAGGCTTTGTTCCACATCCTGATCCAAATGTCCTCTCTAGGATACAGTGCTTTTTCCCCAGAATGCATTTCTTCCTCTCCCATATGTTACTCAGATTGCCTATAGTATTCAGCTACTCTGCACTCTGGGCTGGCAGAGACTGGATTTCAGTCTCCTCCAAGTGAAGGATGAGCTAAGCCCTAAGAATGCTGGAAATGCCAGTTTCTTGCTGTTTAATTTTTGCTCTTTTTCTCTTTGTACTTTGGAAGCAGAGGATTTGCATGACTGTGACAGAGCCTAATTTATGGAGGACCTCACTGAAATGTGCTGGCATGGGTTGCAAGGGTGGCCTGCCTCTGGCAATGTGGTTGATAGATCAAGTTCTTCAGCTTCACAACTTGGAACTCATGCCAGACTAGTGTGCTTTCCTTATCCCTCATTGACTTTGTGGCACGGTTGGCACGAAGAACATTTGCCAATTTCCTTATAACAGTAGGCTGTGTCACTGTAGCACCACTTCACTCTCAGTCATTGCTTGTGAAAGTCAAGGCTCCTGCAGGCGAGCTGGCTGATCTTACCTGTCCTGATGCCTGGTGATTGCAGTGTCTGCGTGTCCCGTGCCCAGGGAGCCGTGCATGATGTGGGCCCCTCCTCGCCCTCCCCTGGGTAAGGTTGAGTCTCGGAATGCAAACATTCAGGCGAACCTGTTAGCCACCTGGCAGAGTCGCTGGCCAGATTGGCAGTGCCGCCAGCCAGTTGGAAAGCCGTGCAGCCAACACCTGGTAGGCAGTGCTAAAGAGGAAAATATGTATTCTAGAAACATATGGGAAGAGGAGAATCTGCTACATCTCCACACGCAAATCACCCCCACACAAATGCACACATCATTTCTCTCTTCAACTCCTGAGGTGCTTAGCTTTTTTCTAAGAGACACGGTAATGCTGTAAGTGCAGCCCATATGGACATCTGAAAGATTCTTTGGTGTGACATAGGGATAGAGTGTCTGCTATGGAGAAAAATATTTTCATATTTCAAGTGTTTATCTCTTCAGCATTTGAGTGCTTTAGAAGATTAATATCTGGAGCTCAGTGGAGCCTCAGGCAACAGGAGAGAACACTTACAGCCAGCCCCAGACTTAATAACCCTCCCCATCTCATTCACTGTAATAATGTTTAATTAATATAAGTCTCCTGCAAGTAGGATAAAAATTACTTATTTTTATAACTCAGACTCAATTTTTCATTTCATTTCCTCTCCCCTGAGTCTCCCTACAATTAGTTGGCCATGGTTTCTTAGACGATCCTGTTGTAGCCCAGGAGAGGCTGGTGCTGCCTCAGACAGCAATGTATAGTACTGTTTTTTACCCTTCTTCTGCTCTTTCTCCTTTTTCTCAGTTATGAATTGCACAGTTTCACTGTTGGGGCTGGGGAATGTCATCCTACTGAGTTCAGTGGTCTCTTTTTGTGCCAGTGTGGAAAGCTGTCCCTTAGGGTACTGTGCAGAGACAGGCACTGAAGGACTGAGGACGTGCAGGCAGGAACTCCAGCACTGCCCTGCAAGTCATGGGCTGTATGGGCAGGGGAGTAGGCTCCAGGTGGTGGTGGCTCCAGGGGGCTGGAGTGACTTACCCATAGCAGTGGGGGAGCCAGCAGCAAACACCAGCACAGGCTGAGGGATCAGCATTGGCACTGCCATGGATCTGCCTTCTGGCTGGCTCAGGCAAGGGTGTGCCATCCTGGCATCTGTGGGCATCCATTGCCTTGCCCCCACAGCACAGGGCTGCAGAGGAGTTGGAATACAAAGGCATCACTGCTTTGCCACACTCTGGTCCTGCTCTTAGAAATTAAGAAGACACGACACAAAAAGAAGCAACTATTTGCTTTTTTCCTCCCCAAAGAGCTTTTAAAGGCAACTGGAGAAACATGAAAAAGAGGCAATGCCAGCTCCTTGGTGGGGACAGAATCAAAGCATTGTTTGGTTCACACTCCCCCATTCTTTCCCTGCCCTTCCCTCGTGCTCCCTGCAGCACTTTGTTTCTAGTTGGAAAATTCACGCTCAAACTCCAGGGAGCAAGGAATGAAAAGCTGTTGTTCGGGGTGGTCTTTGCTTGTGAATTCCCCACCCTGGGGTAAGCAGTTGGGTGAAGGAGAGCAGCTGTGCTTGGTTAGAGGCAGGGCAAAAGTTAAGGGGAACTCAAGGCTGCTGGAGCCAAATTTACTCTGATTTAAAGGTGCTGGCCCAGGCTAGAGGCCATGACTGCTGCACAGTAGCAAGAAAGTGTGCTGTGCCTTTAAGAGCTATGTGGAATGTGGTTCTGCTTCTTTTGAAAATGGCAAAACAAAAATTAAAATTAAAAAGGAAAAAATAATAATGAAAGGCAGAGCCCTGGCTCAGTCTGCATAGGAGAGAGGGGGAAGGAAATGACCATGGTGAAATATCCTCTGTGCGGCGCTTGATTAGAAAAGTCTGCTGAGAGACAGGCCTGAATTCCTCAGATATCTCCCAATTTAATTTTATGCGCTGCATGCAATTCCTCCTTGTCTTTGGCACGGAGAACTTCTCAAGACTGACAAGACACCCACTGCTCTCATTCCACTATTTTTATTTCCAAGATACTCTTTCAGGCAGCTCTGCATTTCTTTTTTTAGCTCTGTGTTCCTTGGGCTCTTCACACCATGGATTAACTCTACGTCCTCTCCTGCAGGCTCCCATTACACATCTGGGGACCTCATTGGTGAAAGTGGACCTAAAGTGCCCAGCTCAGCAGAAGCCCAGCATGGTTCCAACTGCTACCTGCCCTTTGCAAGCCTAGAAAATACCTTTGGCTCCCTTTTCCATGCCCTCATAAAAGATTGTCAGGATTTTTCCCTCTATGTACTTTCAGATGCTTCCTATCCATAGAAAGATTTCCCTTAGCTGCACCTAGCAAGCTTCAAGGAGCAACAAGTTCAGGTTTCAATGAGGTTTCATCCCCCTCCTGCTGCAAGCAATGGCAGCATGCCATTGGTGTCAGGATAAAGGTCTTAAGATCTGAAAATAAGTCTAGGTTGATAACTTGGGCACCTCAGCTTTTCACCATCTTTGAATTTCACTGGGGTCTTGATCCTGAAGGGTCTAAAGATCCTGGGTTGTATCCTAGCTGGTCAATGTGATTGTATTGCTCTCAGTGATGCTACACTAATAAGCTAGTACTGGAAGATCTGGAAACTCTGTATGTCGCCCGTTTTTTCCCCTTCCCTTTTCTTGCACTGCTTAATACTCTCTGGTCCTAGAAGAGCACTGTGGGATCTGCAGCTTTACCATGGGTTGCTTCTCCTTCAGGTGAGCACAGCATCAGGATCAGAGCCCTGGCAGCACCTTGAACCCTGTGTTGTTCGGATGTTGGCAGCTGTATGTGCACACAGAAAAGGAAGCACTTTTGACCTTGCAGCTCTCCTGACCACACAGCTTTTGGGCTGGGCTGCCAAAACCCACTGAGAGCTTCTCTTGTGGGCCAGGGCCTTGCTGGCTTTGAGGGTCAGGAATGCTGCTCATTTGGGTTGCAGGCACTGCAGGGAAAGGTTTATTTGTTTCAAAGTGTTTTCAGCAGAGGAGTGTTTATAGTGCTCTGAAGTTTTGTAAGAGCTTATTTTTTAAGAGAAACAAATGTTAAGCTGTTTTTAAGCTGATGGTGACCTCTTACCATTCCTATGTTTTTCCCATGGGATCTTTAAAAGGAAAAGTTTCATATTTTTCCGGCAATCCATGAGAACTGCTGCCTGAAGGCCTCGATTCTACTGTGTCCAAACCAGCAGAAATATTTTCATGGTGTTAACAGGGCAGGGCTGAACTGAAGTGGGTCTGCACTTACGCTCATGAGTGTCTCAGGGCTTGTGCCTTGGGGACACATTTTGACCTCAAGGGTCAATCCTGTATCCTTTGAAGTAGGAAGGAGTTTTACATGTGGGGTGGTATGAAAGTCAAGGATTTCTGTGCAATGAGTGAGCAGCTGCACACTGTGGGAAGGAGACCACATATCCATCTCTGTCTCTCTTTGCTCCCCTCATGTATGATGCAGACTGCCTCTCAGCAAAGCTGTACGTGTCTCTCCTGACTCTCTTTTGCACAGTGAGGACAGCAAATGCTAAAAAGTCTGTCATGCCCTGGCTGCCCACAGCACGGCAGAGCTGGGACACCCCAGCACCCCGATCACAAGAGGTTTGCTGAGCGTCAGGTGGTCCATATGAGTTCCCTGGCTGCAGGCTAGGGCCAGGCTCTGGCTGTCCATGTGCCCATACTGTCTTTCATGAGAGAAGGAGGTATGGCCATGGTCTGTTCCAGCAAAGCTCCTGCATGCTTGGGCTGGGCTGGAGGCAGAGGAGAGGAAACCATTTCTTTGGGGCTCATTGCTTGCCTCAGTCACATTTTGGACCCAAACACCAGTGACATTCCCACTTAAAAAAGCAGGCTGGAATGCTCTCTGCAAAGCAAGATAGTGTCTCTCAAACCTCAGTGTGTGCACCACCCCACGGCTTCACAGCAGTGAGTCACAGAGCAGGGCTGAGGAAAGCGAGTGCGTGCAGGAGCAAGGGGCAGCGTGCAGCCTGTGCAGCACAGCACTGGCCTTCTCGTGGCTGCAGGTGTGCAGGCACAGACACTGCGCTGGTGGGACTGTGCACACCTTTCATGTAGGGGCAGGCAGGGTGCCCGCCACGCTGCCAAAGGACAAGTTTTGGTGGCTGGCAGCTCACTTAGCATAAATGTTGGGCTCTAATTGGCATTTGATTTGTCAGGGACACTGTGCCCTCCCTGCACTCCCTGGGGGTGATAGTAGGACTCACAGTTGCACCATGCTGTTGATGGTGTGAGGCTTAATTGAGAGGATGTAATGGCGGGTCCATTAGAAAGGCTCTGGAGAGCAGGCTGAGAGCTTGGTTCTGGGTGACTGTGGGATTTTATGCCTTTTGACAGGCTGATGTAGAGACTGAAATGGCAAGGACTTGGCAGGCTAATTAACACATAATCAAAATTGAGGGGATTTTCCAGTAGATGCAGTGATCTAGTTAATATAAATATTAGTTTTATGGAGGATTGACTTCCTATCCTAAATGAAAGTCTGTCATTGAGGAGAGGCCTGTCATGAAATTACAGTGGTAGCCTTTTGAGGTGATTTGGCATGATTTGCCAAAAAATTTAAAAATACGGTAACTATCCAATTTCAATCTGCATATTCATGCAGCTGCCATTCCCTTGCTACCAGACCACCCTGCAGTCATGGGGGCATCTGAGCTGATTTGCTCCCCAGGAATGGCAATAACTGATGCAGCTTCCACCTCACATGCCCCAGAAGAACAGCAGGATCATGTCTCACTGAGATGTTCCCTCAGCCATGACACAGTGTGGTTGGGGTGGCATTTGTGGCTGTGCAAGCAGCAGACAGTGCCCACAGCAGTGTGGTCACCTATGGGATTTGACAGACAAGAGATGGCTGCCACTGGGCTGCAGTGCTGCCAGCCTAAGCACACCATGCAGCAAAGGAAAGTGCAGCGACCTTTGGAGAGACGTAGGTTAAGGCAATTCATGTGGTTCCTCCATGGGAGCAGCAGCTGTAACTCAGCAATATCCAGTGAGGGGGAAATGCAGAGGGAATCTGAAATCTCAATAATTGCTTGTGTACATGCTGCCCAACATGTTTTGCTGGAACACCTCCAGATGTGCTGCTGAGATCCATGAGGGAAGGTGCTTTCCTTGAGAGATGGGGTGAGATGTGCAGGACCCAAGCACAGGCAGGTTGACCTTGCAGAGGGGGTGGCTGCTGTGGCTTGTGCTTGCAGCCTGACCCAAACTGTGAGGCTTAATCCCCCACCGTCCCTAATGTCCTCTCAGATGGCTTCCTGGCAGGAGGGGATAGGTGTGCCAAGAGAAAACTGTGTTGCCCAGATGGTTGGTTTGCAGAGCCCAGCTGGTGATTTATCCAGGACTCGCTGCCATGCACACACAAGGGGCTCTGCCATCGTCTGGCTGGGGTGGTTCCATGTTCACATTACTGTCTCCCTTACATCCAGATGATCCCATAAATCTTCCATGCAATTTATGCCGTAGCATCAGTTGCAAAACAGCGGTAAGATGCCTGAGTGGATTTGTCCTGCCTTTTTTCAGACGGTGCTTTGAACTACCAGTGCCAGTTCTGTGGCGGATGTAGCTATCGTGTTAGGAATAGAGACTGCAAAGCAAAGTTCTGGGAAAGAGATTAAAATGCATTTCTGATCCTGGAAGAATTGATCAGCTCATCGTTGCAAAGCTCCCTTCAAGTGTTTTAACAGGGGAAATCAGCCTTTCAGATGCTTTCTGTGCTAGCGGCTTCCATTTACTGTATCAAACAGAGTGACTACTGGAACCACTGGGCTTCCACATGCTGTTCCAACAATTAGCTCCAGAGTGCCCTTATTCAGTCAGTCTCAGAAAATTCATAGGGCTTTTCCAAAGGTCCAACTAGCCCTTAGAGTGATCCAGCCATTTCATCTTCAAATGACATAGAAAATCATGCCTTCCCGCACTCAGCTTTCCACCCCAGAAACTGGTACTGGTACTGGTACCAGGACCAAGAGCACATGGTGCCCAAACCCACTGCTACTTGCAGGGGAGCAACTGGAATCACCAAAGACTGAGCCTCCTTGCAGCCCTTGGGACTGACAGTAGGTCCTGGAGAGCTTTGTGGGTCCCAGCAAGAATTGGGCAGGGAGCACAGAAGATGGAGGGTTCCCAAGTCTCTGAAAGATCCTGTGTTGCTGAGGGGAGCATTTGTTTTGGCTGCAGTTTAGGAGTTTCTTTGATTTCACAGTTTGATAGGAATGGGAACAAACAGAAGGTCAGTGTGAATCCTCGCAGGAGGGATGTGACTCAGAGGCACACAGGCTCTTCTGCTGGAGTGGCAAGGCAGCCACACTGAATACCACTGGCTCCTAGGGATAATGGGAGGTGTCCAGCTGCACAATTAGAACAGTCCCGTCTGGTCAGCTGTCGGCTATGGGTAGATCCAAGGATGGCTCAAAACCCTGCACTCAGTCAGGCTGCTTAGATACTGGCCCCAAAGGTTGGTCCTGAACTTTGAGGATCTGGATTTGATCATTCTTGAGCCCGCCTAGTGCTTTTATTAAAGATTTGCCTGTGAGACCATTTCAGTGGCGAGATAAGCGTACAACTGCAGTCTGATTTTCTCCCTTGTTAGTTGTTGCTGTTCTTTTCTTGTTGCTGCTTTTTTTATTTGAAGAGGCTTGTAGTGAATTACAAAAAGAGGATTTTAATTCAGGAGAGCTTGATGACTTATTATGCCTTATCAGTCCTTAGGCATGGAGTACAGCTTGTTCTTTTTTTTTTTTAATTCCTCCACTTGTTTATCTCTCACATCTCCTCCTCCACCACTACCACTCTGAGGTAAATCACAAGAACACTCCTCCATTAGAAAACGGCATGGTACTTTTTCAAGTGATTCACTCAAGCAGGAGTGGGCAAACACACTTTCATCCTTTTTTTCCGCTACTGTTTGTTGGCATTAAGTGCCAAGTGGCCATGGGACATTTCACAGGTGCTGGAAAATTTTGCTAAAATGTTGCTGTTTCTTTATGTGGCCAGTGGGGAACAGATTTGTCCTTCACACAGCAAAATCAGTGAAAGTCCATAGGAGTGGATATGCTTTTGAAGTACTTTGATCACGCATGCTAGGACTAGAATGATGGCAAATATTCCTGTTATCTTGTCCTAAATTTATTTTAGAAGACTGGATAGCTCACAGTGGTTCATTTCTGCTCTCTGGCACTGACAATCTTCTAAATTTATTTTAGAAGACTGGATAGCTCACAGTGGTTCATTTCTGCTCTCTGGCACTGACAATCTTGCAGCAGGGCCAGCACCACTGATAGATATCCCTTGGGCTGAGATGTCATCTGACTGCTGAGCAGCAGTGAGGTCAGCTGCTGTTTTCTGGGTGAGACCTGTCTTTCCATGGATTCCAAGTTCAGGTCTCTCTGGTTTAAGTTTTGGAGGTGTTTTGAGTGCACTTTGCAAACATTCTGAGTACTGACACTGCTCTTGCCACTGCTGTGGGCACTGAAGCCACAGGGGGAGCAGGGCAGGCAGGGGCAAGCTGCTAGTCTGAGCTTGCCCCAGCAGGCACAACAGGCTAAGGTACGGGGGAAGGAAATAACAAACCCTTAGTGTAGTTCTGGGGTACAGATAATCCTCTTTTGTCTGGGCTGACACATGCTGTCATGAAGCACCAGTGGCACTTGCCCACTGTGTAGCAAGAGAAAGTGTGCACATCCCTCTGTTGAGCAAAATGCAAAATCTAGCAATATCTGTAGCTGGCCTGTCTGGGTCACCTTTCACTGCAGCTCTGCAGCTGGAGCAACCCAAGGGACTCTGTCCTGACATTGTTCATGATGGAGAGACAGGTAAAGATCACTTCAGCTACATGCTTGGCTTTCAGTCTGTGCTAAGGGACTTCAGACATCCAAGCTGCAAATGGGAAACTCCTTGAGGAGGCTTTTCATCAGAGAGGGCTGGAAACACTGATTCCAGATAAAGTCAGGTGTGCCTGGGGATTTGTATCCATGGGCTTTTGCTGCTATTGGTATTCAGATCAAATATCTCCAGTTCCAGCCTCAGCCTGGAACTTCTCCTGGGATATCGAGTGTATCAAATCTCTCCTCCCTGAGGACTGACAAAAAAATGTGGCACGATTTAAATGTAATATTAGAGCAAGTGAATCTGGTGTTCTATGTATTTCAGCTACCTTTGAGTTTGCAACCACCCAGTTGTCACCTATGCGTGCTTTACGCATTGGGTCCGTGTCCTTCCTCTGTGCTGTGCTTTAGAGGCTGTTTTGCTGCATTACAGAAAAACTGAGAGCCAGAGTTTCATTTTGTTGTGTGTATCCTCAAAACAAGAGGAGTTTTCAGCACTGGCATTTAGAAAAACCCACCTCAGGCTTGTTCACTGAGGAAGCTCCCAGTAGAATAAACACACATATCCCCTGCCAATGCAATTATTGTGGCATCACTTCCTCTGACAATAACTTGCTCCAGCTTTTTAACATCTTCTAATTATGTCAGTCTTTTTCTTAAGCACTTTCTGCTGTTGGTCTCCTACCCAGGGAGAGGGTGGTGGCTGGTGAGGGAAGCATGTGACACGATGCCCTGCCTGGACTGCACAGGGTGCAGCAGTGACAGAGCTGGATGAGCACACAAAGGGTACCGGTGTGAGACCCCACTTTTGCAGGCATGGGGCTGCACTGCCATGCAGCACTGCCAAGCAGCACTGCCAAAGCCAACTTGGCAGGAGGTGAGACACTTGTTGCCAGTGGCTGCAGAAAATAATAGAATGGTGTTTTCCTCTCTGAACAGATGTCAGGAACTACCTGCAACTGCAAAGCAGCGGAAGGCGGGAAGGCCAGCGAGCCCGGCTCATCAGCCCCACTATCTATCTGCCCCAGAGTGCTGTCTGCATGGTTTTCCAGTACCAGGCATGGGGCAGCAATGGGGTGATGCTGCGGGTCTGGCGGGAAGCCAGCCAGGAGCACAAGGCACTTTGGGTCATCACAGAGGACCAAGGGGAGGAGTGGAGGGAAGGCCGCATCATTTTGCCAAGTTACGACATGGAGTACCGGGTAAGATGCTTGCAGAAGGTGTGCTGGGCTAGGTAGGCTTCTCCAGCATCTTGATTTCAGTGTTTCAGAGCCCAAGCCCATTCATCATTAGGGAATGTGACTGTTTTCATTGTGTTTCTTAAGTTACCATAGTAACTAAGCTACACTGTTTGTTATTCTGAGAGTGCCTGTCTTCTGCACAGACTTGGGCCTTTGTTCAGCCTTTCATATTCCTCAGATCTCCCATTTTGCAAATATTCTCCCTTTTTCTTTTTTTTTTTTCCTTCCTTCCTTTTTTTTTCATTTTGTTTTGTGTATTTCTTCCCCCTCCAAATGCAGGTCACCAGATAGTCTGACCAGAGGCAGATGTGCAGCTCCAGGGAGCAAACCCAGCAGCCAGAAGTGGGCTGGGAGGGAGCACAGCCAGCTCTTAAGGGTGGGCAGCAAACAGCCATTCTCCAGCCTCAGCTGCAAGTGTTGACATAGAAGGAAGAGGAAATACATGCTCGTTTGTGGATCCTCTTCTCTGATACCTTAGACTAGATCAGAGGGCTGGGTGCAGGGCTGTTGGATCAAGTCCCTGTCCCACTGTCAAATCAGTGGAAGAAAAGGGATGAGCTGGAGGGAGGGAGGGAGCTGTGCTGCCTTGCCACAGCCACCTGAGCCCCTCTGGCACAGCTGTACCAGCACCCCGTGGAGAGGCTGCTGCTTCCAGGAGTGTCTTTGGCATGGTTGTCCCTTCTGGGCAGCGTGCCGTTTGCCAGGGAGACAGCGCTACTGTTGTCATTTGTTAATGAGCATCAGCACAGCATCCAGCACCTTCCAATGCAGCAGGAAACACGGACTTGCAGGCTTGAGGCAGCACTTCAATGACCACCCTGGTGGGGAGCCTTGCTCCAGCCAGCTCCCAGCCCTGACCCTGACCCACAGAGCTGCTGCTGTCAGGCCACTGACCCCTCCAAACTGCTGCCTCCCATGTGGGTCGATGGCCTGAGCTTGGAACCCACAGCCCAGATATTCCATTGCCTGTGCAATCAGATGCCCAGCCCTTCAGGGATGTGTCCTTGCAGGCAGCCATGGATCTCAGGCACCCTAGGTGAAAAGGGGCACCTAATACAGGGAGAGAAGATTTGTGAAATACATAGCCCTAGGAAATTATTTGGACTCTTAGAATCCTAGTTTCACTAGGGCTAGAAAACACCACCAGGATCATCAAGTCCAATCATTAACCCAGCATCACCATGTGCAGCACTAAACCATATCCACAAGTGCCACATCTACATGCCTTTTGAACGCTTCCAGGGATGGTGATTCCACCACTTCCCTTGGCAGCCTATTCCAATACCTTCAGGGTAGGCAGGGGCATATAAAGCAAAAGCTTTGCTCTGGAGCTGCCTGACTGGTTTGCTTGTATGGGTTTGGCTTTTTAATAAAATACCAGAAAAGACAATACGCCTACAGATAAGAATGATGGGCACTGGCTGACTAGATTGTGTGCTAAACGTAAATATACCAGCATTAGTTGAATAATGGTGTCATTATGTAAATAATGCAAGTGTCTGCACTCAGCAGTTCTTAGAGCCAACAACTCTACTTATTTTTGTAAATATATTCTGTCTGTGATTAAGTAGAAATAAGCTGACCCTTCTCCTTTGACATTTCAATACTTCTTATGCAATGTTGATGGGAACAGCACTTTACAGTTAATGTAGCTGTGCATATTGTGTCCTTCCTTCCTTTTTGTGATCGTAGCTCTGTTAATACCATGGGCCAAAGCTGCTGCTGCAGTAACTCAGAGTTATGCCACTTGCACCATTTGTGCAAGGGCTAGGGGGGGTTCACTGAGTCTTTATTCCTTTTGAGAGGCATTTAACTGAACAAATTGCCAAGATCTGCAAGGCCAGGCAAAGATGTCTCTGTTGAGCCTGTCTGTGCACAGCAGCTTTCCCTGGGAAAGGGGTGGCAGAGGCAGGGCAGGGAAGCAGGACTAGTGTCAGGTGATCCACAGGTCTGCAGGGAAAGCCAGGAGCAATTTCCCACCCTTTCCCTTGGGAGCAGCAGCCACTCTCTGCTTCCCAGCTTAGCATTGACATTTCTGTCCCGATTTCCCACAGATCGTGTTTGAGGGATTTATCCGCAATGGCCACTCGGGAGAGCTGGCCCTGGATGACATCCGGCTAGGCACTAACATCCCGCTGGAGAACTGCATGGGTATGTGCTGCATCCCGCCGTGGGGGCAGGGGGGAGGGGGCAGCTCAAGCGGGAGAGCCTTGGCTTGCAAGCTGTCCACGGACCCCCTCTCCCCTAGCTGAGTCACCAGGAGTTCCTGGGACCTTCATTGCCCATGAAAGAAATGAGAGCGACTCAGCCTCTGGGGGACAGGGACTCTGCCTGTGTTGGTGTGAGGAGAAGGAAGCACATGTCTCTGCCACGCAAAGCTGAAAGAGCAGCTGAGGGTACTGAGGACTATTCTATGTGATAAGGACATACACCAAATTTAAAAGGAAAGTGCTGAACAAAAGAAGCCAGTTGTCAGTCAGTATTACACACTTAGAGAGGCCGATGAGTTCAAAAGGAGTCTTCTCTAATAAGAAAAAAAACAGCAGAGAGGTTTTACAGCAATGTTAACAGAATAACAAAAGAAATTTTTGCCCTAGAATTCACCATTTCCCAAACCAGGCCAAAAGCCAGGTAAAAACAGAGGACTTGGGGAGAAAAAAAGGAGCAAAAAAAAAAAAGTGTGTTTCAGCAGTTTGCTGGTGGAGCCATTGCCCTGCACTTTTCCTCTAGCTGGCATATCCGTGCAGTCACACTGATGGCTCTGGCTGCCATCTAGCTTGAGTGTGGATTCAGAGGTATCCCAGTTGAGCATGGGACCAGCAGGATTTGATTAGTGGGACCTGTGCTGAGAGCTGACCAGAGCAGCAAGGTCCTGCTCTTCTGCATGACCTGGGAGAAGCATGTTTCACTAGGAAGTATCTGACGCGTCCTGAAGCCAATGGAAAAAGCAGAGAAGAGCGTCTCTCGTTTTTGGGCTTTGAAAGGCCCCATTCAGTGAAGCGGCTCTCCTCACTCCCAGCAAGGGAGCATCCCAGTGCCTCCTAACCGAAGCAGGACAAACACTCTCTTCCAAGGGGTGTTTCTCAGGGGAAGGAAGCACCAGACAAACCGTGCTTGGCAACAGCTGGTTACATTGCTTGCCCCCCTATGCGGGCAGGTGAGGGTGAGGATGGTGCAGGAAGCAGCACTGATAATAAAACTGACTAGGACTGCGCCAGAGAGGCTCTTAAGCACCGTCAGTCCCCATTCCTTTGATGCTTTGAACTCTGCTGGTCTCCCATCTGCCAAAGGAGCTAATACTTCAGATGTCAAATTCCTGGTATTTAAGGCTTCACAGTGGTGTTTTAATCTCTTGCCTTCTATGGCATTAAAGAGAAGCAAGACCCATGATTAACACTAATAGTATTTCCTATCTAACTTCTTTGGAGCTCAGCAATTCACCTAGCTCCAGTCTTACTGTATCTTGGGCCTCATGAACCTAAAGCTTAATATTTCAGAAACAAAAGCCTTAATAAACTACAAAGTTTCAAGCATTTTCAGCCCAAAAAAACACACTTAACTGCTACACAAAATTATTTTACCCAGTCTAGGAAGTTGAGTGTGGATCTTAAAACCCATAAGGATTGTTTGTTTCAGATCATTTCCAGCAAAGGCTCCCACTGCAAACTTTAATGTAACATAGGGGTCATTTCCAATTTCACCAAAATAATAATGAAATGGTAGTGATACTGTGCTGCTCTCCTTCTTTCAGAACCATGAGAATAGCTGACTCCAGCACAGGCTACTGTTTTTTCAAACATAATCCTTGGAAGTAATCTGATTTCTTTCTAGCATGAAAGAACGCTAATAAGTCACAATAACTTTTTCCTTTGACAAATGTGTCATTTGCATTTTGAACCCAAGTGATGATTTCATAGCACTCACTACAGCCAGAGTCTGCTTCTGTGACTCACAGGCATAATGCAGAAGTAATCTAAAAATAATCACAAGTCTATTACTTCTGCAAGAAAGTAATCAGTAGTAAGTACCGATTATTGCTTTCCAGATCCAGTAATTTGTAATAGATTACATCTTCAAAGTATCTTGAAAGAAGGAAAAATATCACTTGCCTTTGTTTCTTGTCACTGTGAGATGGAGAGGAGCAGGGCATCACTGCCCAGAATTAACACAGTTCCCATGTGAGTAACGGTGCCAGAGTTGAGCCAGAAACCAAAACCACTTTTGGAAATTTAGGGGGTTTCAGGGTTTTATCACTGGGCCAGGTGAGGCTTTGTCATTGGATGACTCAGGCCAGCCACGCTGAATCCAAATGACCCTCAACCTCAGACATATTTTTCTCTGAAGTGTGTTTGAGTCAAAGCTTTTTGTCTGTTTGGTCCCCAGTTGGGGCTGGGTTTCTCGCGGTCCTGGCTGAGGTTGGCTGGCTCCTGTGGGGCACAACCACTCGCCCGCTCTGCTTGACCACTGCAAGTCAACAGGGACGTGACCTGGGGACTTGGTGTGTAATGCTCCCCTCTCTAATATGAGCTTTTTTTTTTTCCTCTGCAGAACCCATCACGGCTTTCCCAGGTGAGAACTCCTACTTTCCAGGTAAAACTGCACTTCTCTTGGTGGTTTTGTTCTGCTGGCATGGGCTTTTACATCGAAGGAAAGCAATGTGTGTACTTGTACAAACAGCAAATGTTCTCAGCACTGAAATGGCAAGTGTGTATTAAACCTCCCCCACCACAGTAGCAGGAGATGGCATCCTCTGACTTCTGCTAGGCGACAGGGAACAGGCAAGCAGGCAAGTCTTCTGTCTTGGGACTGAATAGCGTTAGGAAGCCCACCAACATGAGAAGCACTTAGGTCCTGAAGAGCAGCTAAGCCCAAAATGGGAAGGCTGAGGAGTAAAGAGTAGTTTTCAACTGAATTAAATGGAAAAAAAAAAGTAGCCAATACGAAAGTAGCCAATTCAGAAATCTGGTGGCAGTAATTCACATTACTGTGAGGGAAGGTGGTTCTCTAGTAGATGCTCCAACAGTGGTGTTTAGTGCTGGAAAAGGAGGATGGGGCCAGTCTGCTTGGAAGGGGAAGGGAGTTGGGAGGTATAAGTGAGAGGGCAAACTGCCCTGCGAAGCTCTGAAGGTGACAGTGAATAAAAGGAAAACAAGGTGCAAATGGTTCATTTAACACCTTAATCCTAGTTTGGAGAATAGAAACCAACATTCCTCTGATCAAACATGCAGGGTAGGAGAAAACGTGAGGAACTCCAAGAAACTGCCTCTCTCTTTTCAGGGAGATGCTACTTGTCTTGCTCTGGGGTGGGGAAAAACTATCAACTTTTGCAGACATCAGTTTAGTCTGAGAGGTTTACCTGTCTTTTAAATTTGGATTTTGTTTTCCTGCCTGCCTCTTCATGAATGTGTCTGGGGGTTGTGTTTTGATGAAGAGCAAACTTGGACCCCTTAACTCTGAGAGTTGTTTTGCCAATTCAATCAACATGCCCTTTGCTTTCACTGGGACATGATAAATGTACTCTGTACTCTTTCCATCCCCTGCTGTGCTGGTGAACTGGTGATATGGCTGGACTCTACCCTAGAAGCAGCTGCATTTCCGTGTGGGCAAAGCTGTCTCTCCTGGATGCGTGCATTGAGAGCTGTGGCAGGGAAGGCAAAGTAGGCACCGAGACTGAAGTCACATGCGTGACTCTGTCCCTGGGGATTCAGGCTGTGGAGTGTTACCAGTGTGAGGGACAAGTGCAGGATCTAACACCATGTTTTACAGTCACACCCGTACTGTAACAACTAGGAATTTAGTTCTGCTTGTTTATAGGCTGCTTATCTATCCAATATTCAGGCTTGTGGTGTTACTGAAAAGCTGCTGTGATATTCTCAGGTGACAGTTAAAGCCTCACAACCATTCATGACTTCCACCACTGCTCTACATTCTCCTAGGCCTGGTCTGGTATCTATTTTGCAAATACCATCCTTATCTTTTGGGAGTAGTTACAGTTTGAACCTCTTTCTGGGGCACACTGGCTGGGGAGAAACAGTGAGTTCCCTGAGCACCACAGGCAGATGCTGTTACAGGCACACTTCCCCTTCCCACTGGAACTTGTCAGCTTGTTCCAGTGGCTCCTGCCCATTCCTGGCTCCCTCAAGGACATCCTAGCATTGGTCGTAACAGGGGAACAATTACAATTGCAGGCAAATGTTGAAAAGGTTTCCTGGGATGATGAGGCAGGAATAGATGGCACAGAGGGATGGAGTGACCTGGGAAAGAGGAAAGTGCAGAGGGAAAAGATGAAGAAGTGGAGATGAAGACCGGAGGCAATTACATGATAATGATTAAAATGAGGGAGAGACAGATATGCCCAACAGAAGGAGAGGGTAAAATGAGGGAAAGAAGTCCCTGGCTGGAGAGAAAAATGGAGCTGGAGAGAAAAAACTATACACAAATTACTGAGATGTTCTACAGCCCCCACTCCTGCAATTACTTGATGAGCTGAAAAAGTCAGATGCCATTAAAAATAATAGCAATTCCTTCCTCTCCTGACTTGGGAGCAAAGCTGAAAATGTGAACCTTACAGGCTCCAGGATCACAAAGCAAATAATAATAAGAGAATTTGTGTAGGTGGAATATGTTTCACCTAGTGGGTCAGGAGCTTATGGGACCAGGAAAGTGTGCTTCAACTGTACTGCATTTGAGCATTGATGCATTCCACCCTTAAAGACAGGGTACAACAAGTGTCTGGAAGCAAGGAATTAGATAAATAGTAGCCTAAAAATAAGAGATACATTCCAAAGAATGCATGGAGAAAAAAACGTGGAGAAAAAACATGAAGAAAAACCATGGGGAGTATTTGCCTTTGGGACTGGTGGATTCTCTCCCTGTGGGTATCCTGAAATCAAGATAGAGATATCTCCCTGGAGCAACGATAGGTAGCAGTTGTGGGGTTGAGACTGACACTGGTTTTATGGCATTCAGATTAGATGAATGTAATACCTGCTTTCATCTGTGTCATCTATGAAAAGTCCAGCTGTGTTGCTTGTCCACAGCAGTTAATGTCAGTGATTTTGGGAAGGAATATGAGCTGTGACACGGCAGTGGCAGAGCAAGGCAGCAGCCCTCTAGACAGCTTTCTGGAAAGGATTTTCTCCTTTTTTTTTCCCAGATGACTATTGCTTTCTTTCTTTGAGTTTTGATTCTCACTGCAAAACTCCAGAACTAGTCCCTATAGAATGTTCCGTGTTGAAAAGAGAATAGGGCAGTACCTGGCCAGGTTGGAGGTGTGAGCACCAGCAGCACAACAACATAAAATATCCACCCGGTAGGGATTAAATCAGATTTCCACTGACTGGTGTTCCAAGCTGTGCCATAAACACAGCAGCCACAAACTTGACAGCAACAGCAGGAGGCAGTCCTTTATTAAGACGAGAGCACTAGTGAATAAATGAGGAAGGGCAAGTGTGTGTGTGGCAGAAGGCAAAGGGGAGTGGAAAAATTATTAAGTTAAGAAGATGGATTTTTTTTTCCGTTTCCCTGAGCAGTGAACTTTTCCACTGATATAACAGAAAACTTCCAGAGAGCAGCAGAGCCAATAAAAACAGAGCAGATAATACCAGCTCCGTGTGCTGAGTGGATGGGCAGCTATATTTAGTGGCTGGCAGTGTAAAGAAGAACAATCACTGATGTTGGGAATTGGCTTTGTTAGGACTTAGAGACTACTGTGATTCCTTAATGACTTCAGTTGCTAAATGAACTCTCCAGACTTTTGCTATCTCCTCAGTAGGACCATGTGGTGTGGAAACAGGGGCTGAGGAAGGGCTCTGCACCACACCCCATGCTTAAAGCCCTGGCTGTGACATCTGGAGTGGGTCAGGGCCAAGCAGGGGCTGTCCTGAAGCTGCAGCCAGCTTGAGTTCCCCCAGGGATCTTTCCCACAAGCAGGATCATCTGCAGTACATCATACTGCTTCCCTCCATCCCCAGACAGGCAAAGGGCAGAGGTGTGCAGGGAACGGGTGAAGGCTGCAGGCTGGGCACTATGGCACGTGCTCCTCTCTGGCCAGATCCACCCTTTGTACACTTAGCCTTCCACTGGGCAATGTACAATGTACAGCCATCAGGAGGAAGCCTTCCTCCCACTCTCTTGAAACTCAGGAGCTGTTGTCACCCCTGACACCTGCCCCTCTCCCCATCCCAGCTTCCACCATGGGCCTGTTGCATATCAGCGGTGTGAGAGGCTGTTTGTCTGTAAATCTTTTGCTGGAACAAGGTGTTACATAAGCAGAGACTGTCACCAAGTGTAAACATAAGTGGCCTCTACACAGTGAGCAGCCCCGCGATATCCCTGGGGTCAGCCCTGCACCCCCGTGCTGTCAGGCACAGGAGAGGTGTTGCTGATCCATTGGGGATGGTGATGGGTCACATTCGACTCTGGGCCAGCTCAGCCAGCTGGATCTGTGGAGGGAGACAGTGGGGGGTTATCAGTGAGGCTCAAGGCAGCATTGAACATGCTCAGCCTCACAGGGAGCTGGGGGCAGCCCCCATGGGATGTTCCACACTGCCAACCCCATGCAGACAGGTGAGGGGCAGCAGCTGCTCAGGGAGGTGCAGGGATGTGCTGCTTTCATTCCCCTGCACCAACATGGCCAGTGGAGTTAGGGAAGGAGGTCAGAGGGCTGCCTGCTCCCTACTTTTGCCATCCTCAACACACAGCCCAGCCTGTATCCCCCTTCCGCAGGCACTGCTGGGGGGCAGGAGGGACAGGGCCACCCCCACTCCTGATGGCAAGGACCAGCTGGGGTAAGACAGGTTGAGAGCAGCATATCTGGCAGTTAGTCTTCTGAGACATCCGAATTTCTTGCCTACAATGACAAATATGTGGGTGGTTCCCAGCCTCCTGCTCTGTAAAAGCAGGATTTGTCTTGCTTGTGTGGTTTTTTCTAGCTTTTGCGGTGGTTTTTGTTGTTGTTGTAGCTATTCATCTGGGTGCAGTGTTCGTTCTTGGTTTTAGTTCCTGTGCTCAGGTTTTGGGGAATGGGGACAGGAGAAAAGCCTTGTGAGCAGCAGAGGAACTATCATTTTGCCTCATCTCCTGTGCCACTAGCAATAAAGCCGTCGCCATCTCAAATTTCCAGCCAGTGACTCTGCTGTTAGGCAGTGTTTGTAAGGGAGGGTAGAGGCTGTGCTACAAGATGCCCCTGCTGCTGACAAAGCTAGTGCATCCTGCACTGTTTTGTATTTTCCCCTTAGCATCCTCCAAGTCTGGTCAGGAAACCAAGCTGGAGTTTAGTTAGCACAGAGCTCAACAATGTGCTGACACCAAACCCAGGAGCCTCCAAAGTTTGGGAGCTGCCCCCCGCTAGCCAGCCAGGGGCAGGAGGAAAGAGTGAGCACAGGAGGGGGGTAAAGTAACCAGTAAATAAACGTGGTGCAAAAATACATCCCTCCCTAGTTATTTACAGCTCGCCTCCACGAGCGTTGCTGGGGAGGTGAGCGGCGTGTGAGAGCTGTTCCCTGTGCAGGAGCAGCAGCGCAGAGCGGTCCTACAGTGGGCGTGCACAGACCCCGGCACTGCCGGAGGTGCGAGTGCCCACAGGCTCTGCGGGCCCACAGAACAACAGATGTGTGCAGGGCTGTCCCGGTGTCACCTGGTCAGGGACAGCAGCCCGGCAGCTGTGCCCTGCAACACGCCACAGCTGCAAGAGTCGGAAGGGGTGACTGTCGCTGTGGGGGTGGCTGAGTCTGGGCACTGCCTCCCTGTGAGTTCAAGGGAGGCAGGTGCTTTTCCAGCCCTCCCGAGGTTTGTTGCTTTATCAGCATGAAGTCATAGTCCTGGCTTGTTGAAGCTGCAGAGAGCGTGAGTTTCTTGTCTGAATATTGAGTTGAATTTTGCAGCCCATACCCTGTAAATAATTATAACCATCCCTTCTTGCTTCAAGAAATAGTAAGGAAATCTGTGTAGGTCTGTGAATGGGGCACCTAGTGAGACTAGACCTGTGTGCAGAGCACTTTCAAACAGAGAACTTCTTCTCTGTCTTTTCAGTAAAAATGACAAATGCTTCTCCCCGTAATCTCTTTCCCAGTCTCCTGTGGTAACTTCCTTGGCCATCTGAGATAATGCTTTTCTTCCAGTTATGAACGTGATGTGTTTTGTCACTGCTTGACAGTATCTGCCATGTGGAGACAAAACCAGGTGGCTGATCTGGAGATGGCCAAAATAAAGAGGGGGAAAAAACATCCACTGATGCCAGAAATAACAGTAATAATAGTGCATATGGAATTTGTATTGCGATCCAGGCAGCCTGATTAATTAAAAGGGAAGAGAAAGGCCCTTGACTATGCGAGTTCAGCAAATGCCAGGCTGTGCCCTCCCCTAGGAGCACGGCCTGTATCTGGAGGCAGCTGTAGGACCTCATGTTGCTCCGTGCTGTACTCTTGAAAGCATGTGTGTTTCTTTTTGTGCGTCTGCATGCCTCCCACCTAGCAACCCTGTTCTGTGTCTCCTCCCCAGGGGCAACCCTCCTGCCAGGGACCAAGCCCACAGTGGACACGGTGTCAGTGCAGCCCATCCCAGCCTACTGGTATTACGTTATTGCCGCCGGAGGTGCTGTTGTGGTGCTGGTCTCCGTCGTGCTGGCCCTTGTGCTCCACTACCACCGGTTCCGCTATGCGGCCAAGAAGAGTGATCACTCCATCACCTACAAAACCTCCCACTATGCCAACGGGGCCCCTGTGGCCGTGGAGCCCACCCTAACCATAAAACTAGAACAAGACCCCAGCTTGCGCTGCTGAGAGCCGAACAGGAACGAGCAAGCAAACAAAACACAAAACAGACAGACAGAAACTAAGACTTCAAATACGTTGCCTCAGTTTTGCACTTTTTTCCTTACCTAGCATACGTGTGAACTCTTAGATATCTCCATCCCTTCTCCATCCCCCAGCCCTCCCCGAATCTTTTACAAACTCTAAACTAATGCTGCATCTTGGATCGTCAGAAGAGACACACCGCCCCTTCACTTCAGAAGTGAATGCTCCCTTTCTATTACTTTTCAAGGATACTTGGGGTGTTAAGTGGAGGGTTATTTTGTTTTGTTGTGTTTGTTTGGGGAGTATTTTTTTTGTTGGTCGGCTTCTTTGGGTTTGGGGTTTTCTTCCTCCTCCCAGTAGGCAACCTGCAAGGGAACCTGATGGTGAGCCTGGAGGCTTGTGTGTGAGGCTCATGTGCATGCATGCTAAACCTGTGAGTGTGAGTGTGCATGGAACTGTGTGTTTGACTGACTGAATGTATATTTAGAAACAGCCCCTTTTTAATTTGATTGTTGTTGCTTCTACTTGCACAGGGAATGCTTTTATTTTTGTTTTTTGTTACTGTTGTTAATTTTCCCTCCTTCCTACCTCCTCTCTGGAGGTTTGGGATGTGCTTATGGTGAATACCTGAATACCCTGATTTGAAAAAAAGGGGAAGAGAGCAATGCTTTTTTGTTGCCTTATCTAGCTTTGGCCGGGTTTCTTGTTTGATAGTGTTAATGTCTTGGGTGCAAACTGAGAAGAGGCCAGGCTGGACAGTAGGAATGTCCACCTCAGATGGCTAGAAGAATCCAGAGAGATCCATAGACATTCAAAAAGTAAGATCTCTCCATTTTATTCTTTCTGCAGCCAACATGATAACACAGCCATTGTTTGGAAGAGGGAGGGGAAGCCCTCCTCTTCCCCCACCTGCAAGTGAATCTATTTAAAGTTGCCTTATATCAGAGAAGCTCATAATGAATGTTTTATTTGTATCTGTTAAAGACAGCCTTAGGGTAACATGTAGACTTCAGCAGGTCTTAGTGGATGCTAAATACTGTAGTTTCTTGAGCACTGAAGGTTTATTTATTTAATAAGTATCCTTGCTCTGGGTGCTGATGGTTTTGCTTTTACAAGGGGAAGGGGGAGAGGCTCCTCCTTGTCTTTCTGCTAGAAATGCTCAAGGGACAAGTATAATTCCCCTTTCTGCGTTTGTTTTTTTTCCTTCTGCCCAATCCATAGCTGCTGAATCATAAAAATTGCCCGTTGGCGTTCTAAGAATGTCAGTTTTGCGTTTGCTAATGTTCTGCTTCCTTAGAGCACCAGTAACATCTAGCAAGCCAAGCCCAGCCAGTGTGCCTGGGGGGCCCAGCTATTGCTGCTGCTTTAACTGGTGAGGCAAGAAGGAGCCTCCACACGCCTCCAACTGTTGAATGGCCCAGTGTATTGTAGTGGAAATGCCTTATATAAATTACTGAATGATGACATGCAAAAGTGGTTTGAATTGTTAACTCTCAAATGTTTGCAGGCAAAAAAAGTACCTCCAGTGAGCAAGGTTCTCCATCTTGTTTGTGTCCATATGATGAGTGATCAGATTCCCTCCCCCCTTCTAAACTTGCTAGTGCCCATCCCTCCTTTGTCCATTAATATTGCATAAAATGTATCAAGATGAGCAACTCTGTTAACTTCCCTGCAGTCTTGAGCTGCCTTTTGGTCTGGGAAAAAAGAGGAAATGCAAGCTGTGCTGAAGGGATATTGGCCCCTGTTGCAGCCCTATCCCCAGGGAATGTCTGTCGATGGGGGTATCACTCTATCCCCCTCCTTGCCTTAATTCATGCAGCCAGTTTCAGTTGCTCATGCTGGTTTCACAGCAGATTTCAGTGGGATCCTCTCAGCTGCAGCAGCATCTAAAACAAGCAGGGAGTGCAGAAAAGCCCAGGGTGATGTGGCATGGTGAGCACAGTAGGTGTGGTGGGTGCTCAGGGCACCACTGCACATGGGCCTGGCTCCCACAAGGTCTTTGAGAGCAGCAGGGACATGCCTGTCCCACAGAGCCAGAATGGACCCGGGGAGCTCCTGCCACCTGGAAGGCAGGGCCATTGAAAAGTCTTTGGAGAGGGGCTTTCCAGGGCCAGGGTGCTTTCACCGTGAGCCTCCTCATCACACAGCACTGGTGTTGCAGTGCATCTGGTTTGAGATGTGGAATCCTATCCCACTCAGTCAGCTGCAAATTAAAACAGATATGAAATACTGGCATGCACTTGCTGCATTTTCAGGTCAGCCCAAGCCATGTCAGCAGATGATATTGTCCCGTTTCCAAAGTCACTTCAGTCTCCCTAGTTCAGATGATCTCACTTTGACCAGGGTCACCCCCACAGACTTAGCAAGTGTGCATTGGTGTGTCAGAGAGGAGCATGTGGCACCCTGTATTTCAAACCAAAATCACCAAAGAAAAAACAGAAGGTCACTTCGAGATTTTTACTCCCAGTTCTCCCCCGCTCCTTGAGCCCTGACATCCCCAGCATTGCCCAGTTGCCTGTGTGTGAAAAATAACTTGTGGAAATTTGAAATTCTTTGAAGATGTATTGTGTGGAATGTAATAAAATGATGATATTTTTATACAAATATCTGGGGTTTTTCTTTCTTCTTTCTTTGCTAATGAGAATGCTGTTGGTTGAAGCAAAGCAGAGTTTCAAAACTCTTTGGAGCATCAGGGCTATGCCTTTTAGCCAAGTGAAGCTCCAGTTCCTGCTGCGTGCAGACCCAGCTCCCAGCAGCACAGCTGCTGTGTGCTCCCTGCCTTGCTGCACTCAGGATCAGGCCATTAATAGCAGCTTTTAGATCCATTACATTTGTACCAGTTGTTATGGGAGTTTTGGGAGGCTGGACTGACTCTTGGGATTGTTTGGGGATTTCACCAGCGTTGCCTAAGTGCTAAATTGCTGTG
The DNA here is from genome assembly GCA_013400495.1 of Nicator chloris. Taxonomy (NCBI): domain Eukaryota; kingdom Metazoa; phylum Chordata; class Aves; order Passeriformes; family Pycnonotidae; genus Nicator; species Nicator chloris. Next base: position 139,182 of record WAAE01006984.1, read on the forward strand.
TGATTATGTAGAATTTTTCCAGCCGGGGCCCCTGGAGACAGGACATCCGACTTTCCAGGGCCCCTGGGGCTGGCCTGGCTGCCAGCTCAGCTGAGCTGCATGCTCTGCCCCTGAGCTCAGCAAAAAACGGGTAAGCCATTACCAAAATTAATAATGAAAACAACAATGCTTTCCTCTTCTGTGCCATCCCTGTTTCTGTGTGTCAGACCGTGCAGGGGACCTGTATGGGACTGGCCTGGCTGCCACAGCACCGAGTGTTAGGACATTTGTATGTCCCCTGCTTTCCCTCCACCTGAGTCCTCCCAACTTGTTACAGGGACCTCTGCTGCAGCAGTTCCGTTTCCCATCTTCTCTAGGTGCGCCTTTCACCCCTTCAACAGAGTCAGTAGCATCACATTTCATGTGAAATATATTTTGCTGCCAGTTTGAGAGGTTTTTCCTTCCCTCCTTCATTTATTTTCCTTCTCTCATATTCTTTACCCTGGCATAAAGCTCAGCTTTGCAATGAAACTTCCTGACTTTACTAGGAATTCAGGCCATCAACAAAAAAATAATTCAAATGTGATCCCTCATGCTGGCTATTCAAACACAAGCAAAGCTGAGGAACCATGCTGCTTTTTGGGGAGAGGGCTCTTTTTTTTTCTGTAATTGTACAGCAATGCAAATTACACTTGTAATTTGCATTTTGTACACTTCAGCGACTGTTCAAGCAAAATTCAAAACAAATATGCACATGTGAAAAACAGGGAGGGAGAGACTGACTGATGGCTTCCCAACAAGGAAGAAAAAAATTCTGTTAAGTAAACAGACGAAAAGGGAGAAATCGTTCAGGATTAATTATTCTGTATGTGTGCCATAGACAGATCGGCCGGAGAGTTGGGTGCTGCTCAGGCTGCAGCACATCCTAGGGAAGAAAGCAGCTAAAATTAGCATGCTTTGTTTAAGGAAATAAATACAGCATAGTGTGATTTTGATGCAAACTCTTCTACCAGTAACTTCAGGCATTTAAGTGTCTACTTAACAAAAAAAAAAAAGAGGAAAACTTTTTGGGGGAGCAGTAAGGGCTCTATTTTTTAATCAACAGCATTGTGTCCTGTGTGTCATGGGGAGGCTTCGGGTGCAGCTCCCTGGTGGTATGTGCTGTGATGGTGTCAATCTTTTTATCTTATCTCCACAGTTGGTGGTGTGTTGAAGGAGCAGAAGAGGGTCTATGGGCATTCTGTGTAAGCACTGGGGCAAAGCCAGTGCCTAACGGGGATGTGAGAGAGGGAGCACTGACCTGGCAAAGCAAAGGATGCTGTGGGAAGGGCTGTGCTGTGCCCTGGCAATGTCAGTGTGCCCGAGATGGCTGATCGGGCAGGAGCAGGCTGCGAAGTTCATTCACCAGCCGAGGCACCAGCCACACAGTTGGGTCAGCCTCCTGCCAGGGCAGGCACCTGCAGGATGACACTTGGCACAGGGACCCCAGCGCTGCTTGCTCCCTGGGCTGTGGGGCGAGGTTGGCTTTTCCTGCCCTGGTGGAAATGCCTCTACTGCCTCATGCAAGGGAACAAGGTAGAAACCAGGTTGTGCATGGGGCTGTTTGGATTTTTGTCCCTCTAGAAACCCTGTGAAAACCTACTGACTTTATCAGGGCCAGCCCCCACTTACCCCGTGTCAGGGTGGCAGAGTGAGGCGTGCAGACAGCAGGCAAGGCCCCAAGGCGAGCTTGGACAGCCGCTTGGCTTTCCGCCACAGCTCCTCCATCAGTGGCTTTGGCGGCTCTTAGCAGAGACTGCAGGCATGACTGCCAGTTTGAGGAATCGTGTCGTTAGCCACTGCACTGTAAAAACAAACAGTAACAACGGGGAGGGTGATAAACATACCAGGATGCCACAGAGCTGCCAGCTCCTCCCCCAGCTCCAAGCCCTTGTGTGGCGACAGCAGGGGACAGTGCCACCCTTGTGCTGAGGAGCTGCTCGGTTTGGGGTAGGTGAGCTCAGCACAGAGCACAGAACCTTCGTGTCAGCTCCTTACCTGGGTTGTCCAGAACTGAGGGAGAGGGAGAGGATTACACTGTGTAATGCCACAGTCATGCCGTACGCACACGTGCCACCACCACTGTTTCCCTGGCCTGGTGCCTGTGCTGAGGAGAAGTGCAAAAGCAGGGCTGCAGAAGGGGTCAGGCTGCAACAGGGGATGTGTCTGCTGCAGGGAGGATTTGGCAGGGTACTCATTTTGAGTAGCCACCTTGGCTATCTGCCAGGTGTGCAGCAGGACCAGGTGCCACATACTGGAGGGCAGCACCAGGGCTGGAAACAGCTGCCTGCTCATGGCTGCCTCCACATCAAGCACCCAGCCTGGCTCCATGTCTCCAAGTGCTTTTGGTGGGGGTCTTCACCTGCCCAGCCATACTTTCCCACCTTATCTTCATATGGGAAGCCCAAGGAATGCAAGAGGCTCATCCATGTCCCCCGTTTGACAATGGTTCTGTGGTGGTCTGAGGTGTGCACAGCTGGCCACCACCAGGGCAGCCCCAAGGCAATCTGAGAATAAGGTCCAGCAGTTCCTGCACTGCAGAGGGAGGCCAGGCCAAGGAGTGGCAGCTTGTTTGCTTTCTTTAATGCTCAGCTGTAGCCAAAGCACAGTTTTAATTTGAAATTTGGCAGGGATTTATCCCTTCTGTAAACTAAAGTAGTCCTGTGTTTCTGAAGGAGTGGGAAAGAGAAGTGAGGTGGATTTTCAGCTGGAAATAGAGCAATGGGGGATTCAGAGGGAGTATTTCTGCCTGGAGCCTGTGCTGCTGCTTTGAGAAGTGCTTCTCCATTTGCTGAGGGTGGGAGGTGTCACCCCCAGCCCCCGGGGCTCCCAGCCAGAGGAGCAGCGCTGCGCCGCCGCCAAGCAGAGCAGTGTCAAGGCGAGGCCATGGCAGCTGCTCTGCTGTGTCAAAACAAAATGATGTGTGTTGGAGTCACACTATTGCTGTGGAGAGGAAAGGACTGGGAATGAGCAAAGAGAGAAAAGCAAGGATGAGAGCGGAGCCGGAGCTCTGTCTCTCTGTGCCAAGACTGGGAAATGGCAATTTCTGACCCCATTTTCCTGGCTTTGGCTGCATTTAATGCTTCAGACCCTCATGGGCACTTGTTTGGCAGCAGAGCAGTGGTGTACCTCCTATGCTCCCTTCACTGGGCAGGATAGCACTGGCCAAGAGGGATGTTGTAGCAGCAGGAGAGAGGGGTTAGCATGTAGCTGGCTGCCCTCGAGTCCTTTCCACCATGGGGAAACAACCATGTGCTGCTTATTTCCCCAAAACCAGCAATTTGTTTTTCTTCCTCCTACACACTCTGCTTTTTTGTCCCAGCAGGCACAGCCACAGATATTATTGGGAATGAAAGACTGTAGGGAGCAGAGCTCACAAAGAACCTGGTGCATCACTTTCAGCCCCAGAGCTTGTGGACCCCTGCAGAAAGTGGGGAGCAGGAGCACAGGGATGGTGGGAGTGCATCCTGGATGCTCTCCAGGCCAGGCTATCCTGTGCCAGAGTGGCTTTAGGCAGGCAATAAGATCTAGAAATTGCTGCAAGTTTGATATATTGCTTGGGAAAGGGATCTCCTGCTGAGAGGCTCATTTTATTCAGCCAGAAAGACTCCAAGAGGCACCACAGATAATCTGCAAATGCTTGTGTGTAGAGGGAGATGCCAGGTGATAGAGCTCTGCCCCAGGGTGATTGAGCTCTCCCCATGTGCTGGCAGGAGACAGCATGTGGTACCTGGACTTAAACCAAAGTCAGGCTAGAAAGAAACAGCAATTTTTTTCTTGACAGTTGTCATTTGCTTTGGAAGAATATGTCCAGGTTCCAGCAATCAGGGCTGGGTGTTCTCTGGTATGGAGGTCTCTGCCAGGGGTGGTGGTGCTGCTGGTAAGCCTGTGCACGAGGGCTGGCATCGAGCACCTGCAGTGGTGGGAAGTATGTGCCAGGCCATAAGACACGCTGAGCTCAGCTTTGAAGAGGTGAGCTGCTTTGGGCAGGTTTGGAGAGCTTGCCTGCAAAAGGCATGTGTTGGGACACCAGAGAACATTATTTCTAGACCTTGTCTGCTCTCCTGCCCCTCTCATCTGCCCTGGCACAATCCCTCCCACCCTTGCTACTATTTTAAAACAGATGTACGTTGAAACTCTTTAATCTCTGGAAAGACTAATTCTCTGCTGCTCTCCCTCCATGTGAGTTCATACAAACATGGTACTTAAATCAGCCCTTGTCTGATTAGAATTTTATCTTTCTTTTTTCAGGCCCCATAAATTAGCCTTTTAGCTGGCAATGCTCTCAGATCCAACAGATAGCAGCCTTTCTTGGCATCCGGCTGTTTGCAACATCATTGCTAATATAGTCTTTTGGCCATGACTGCCTGGGTGCTCACAGTCATCATTTGGCACACAGGCTTTAAAAATGGCCTTTCACTCAGGAGAAATCATTCCTCATATTTAATTACAGTTTCCCCCTAACTTTCTTGACTACCTTTCTCCAGAATACTTTTTCCCTTTTAAAATGCAAGGTAAATTGTGCCAAAATCTGCCCTTTAAGGAAGCAGCTTTCCACAACACAGAGCAATGCACGTTTCTCCCATTCTGCCCACCAGCTTGCAAGGCTTTTCTGGGGACCACTTTCTAAGGGAGTTGCCTTCTGCGGCCTGATCCACTTGTGACAATATTGCTGAGACTTGTCCCAAAGGAGCCTAGTTGATGACAAACAGCAGGCTAGATTCGGTGACAGGCTAGATTCTAAATCATCTCCACTAGGAACTGAACTGAGACCACCAGCTTCAGTTCCCACAGACACCCACACAGCCTGAGCTGATTCAGTTAATGACTCAAGAAGCCCCAGAATGGAACAAGAAATGTTGAATTATATTTTTCTAAAGCTTTCCAGAGGGTATAGAGCCCTTCATGATAACATATAGTCAAATAGCAATGAAATGGCATGTGGGGAACAGAAGAATGAGGGCCTGAGGAGGAAGGAAAACGGGCAAGTAGGAAGATATCATTTTAGCAGGACTTAAGAATTGTATTAGCATGGGGAATTGAGCAAATCACTAGAAGAGTAAACAGATTTGGGGCTGGGCTTTTTGTATAAATGTTCTCTCTTTTCAAGTTTTCCCAGTGCTCCTTCCTTTCAGGCTGGAAGAACTGGTGTTCTTTTGAAAGTGTTGATTAACCAATACTTTTTTATTTCTAGCTTTTCCCTCAAGGTTACCCTGGGAAATTACAAAAGGATCAAATTGCTAGCTTGTTCTCACACAAAATTTAGAGCAGCTACAATATGGAATGTCAAATGACTTCCAACAGCCTTTCTCCACACATGGACTCCTTGGGCAGACTGTCATCTAATTTTGACCTCCACTCATCTTTGAGCAACATACAATTTCTGTAGGGTTGTGTGGGTGACATGGATGGCAAATCTCACTGCTTGTCTTCCAATGGATGACTAGCAGTTCAGACATCTCAACGTGTGAACTGTTTTGCAAGTTATTTTTCCACATGTTTGGTTCTAAATGTTTGCAAGAGGCCCTCAGACAGTTCTCCCAGCCCTAAGATGTTGCCATCTGGGCCTGTCAGTTTGAGAGCTGTTGAGAAATCATGTGAACTTGTCGCTAAAGTGAAGATTTACAGAAGGCAGTGTGCACCTGTGTTTCTTCAACAAGGTACCAGCAGCCTTGAGTCAGCTTAACTACCTGACTCACTAGATGCAGAACACTTTGGCAGGAGGGTCAAGTGTTGGGCTGTGAGCCTTCCTGTTGCCAGGTTCACTTGCAAATTCAAATAAATACCTTAATTCTTTGGGTGCAGAAAAAATTCTTCCCCAGGAATGAGAAGGTATCATTAATACCAGCAGAGGACCTCTGCTGTCAGGGGTCAGGTGGTGTTGGGGCAGCATGGCTTTCAGCAGAGACCCCACTCTGGAAGTGAACCTTGAAATGTCGCTGGCATGGATTGCCTGACACAGTTGTCTGGGATAGCAAAAAAGTGTATTTGACAATTCAGGAGGCCTTTTCAAGTCCGAAATATCCATGCAAACATGCAGAAATACTCTTTTATAAGGTTTTGAATAATTTCTTTGCATGTGGCTTTTTAGGTACGAGTTACAATCTTTAGTTTTGGTTGTCTGTAAATAACCTCTTTAAACTCTTCTTGCCATTTTGGCACAAGACATAAAGTAATCTTGGTTCCAACCACAACTACTTTCAAGGTGTGACTTCTATCGCTTTCTAGTCCCTGATTTTTTGCCTTCCTGATCATTTCGAGATACCTTCTCAGTTGAGGACCCCAAGTCACAGTCAGCTTTGAAAACTCTTCACAGATTGAAATGAAAAGACATTTTCTTCAGGAAAAGTGGAAAAGAGCCATGGTAACTGTATGCAGAGAAAATGATAGGAAGACTGCACAGGAAAATAACTTACTTCTGCTCAGATTATAATATGTGCATTTGGTTACTAGTCCTTGGTCTGTGCTGAACAATAGAAAGAAATGTCACCACCAGAAAGGAATTTGGATCAGGGAAATGTTAACATAAGGGCCTAGATATGGACACCCATTTGCCTCTCTCTCCATTTCAACCAGCTTTTTCATTAAAACATATAATGAAGATACATAAATTCCTCAATTTACTGTGAATTTATCTGAAACCCAAAGAGGAACTGGGTCATTGGAGCTCTAAATCCAGTCAGACATATGGGAAAAGATGAAAAGTAGAGTGTGTGCTAAATGGATCCAGCATTAGTGGCAAGTAATGACAGGCACTAAGATCCTATTCAAAGGTGTAAGGGTAATACCCATGAGCATGTTAATAGTGAATTATGGCCATTATGGAGGCACCAGTGACAATATTTTAGTGCTATTCAAGTTGTCTGGTTTCTTTGCTTTTCACTCACTCACTTTTCTTCTTAAAAGCTGGTGATTTGGTGATTATGAAATGTGATGTAACGTGAAGATCGTCTTCTCTCAAGTGTGCAAGAGTCTTCATTGGCTTTGGCCAAGGGAAGAAGATAAAGAGTTCCTCCTCCTTCCATGAGGAGGAGCCTTGTAGTAGTCTAAAAATTACTTTCTTCTGGCTGGTCTCACAGTCCAGTGACCAGTGGCAACGATGGCCCCAGAAGGCCTCTTTTAACAAATAGTGCTTCCCATTTTGTTGTTCTAGTGAACTTCCCAAGAATGGAGGATGACTTCCCAAGCTCTGAGCAAGACTTTGAAGACAACGATGATCCAGGTTGGTATCCAAATGCCACATGGATAATTCAGCTGTGGCAGCTTGTGTTTCAGTATCAGATGCTGAGATTACTCACAAACCTCCGTTTTAGTGGTCTTAGGAACTGGAACACACTTGAGAACATACATTGAAGTGGTGGCTTAGTGTTCAAAGGCATTGGTTTTCTTTTCCTGTGTTCCTTTTTCAACAGCCAACAACCTTGAAAAGTCAATATATTGTATTTGTGTTAGGACAAGTGAAACTGATCTTTTAAGCATTAATTGCTGCTTGCATGGCGTTTTGACTTGTAAATGAAGAAAATTAAGTCTGAGACCTGTGACAGATTGATTCCATAGTTTTGAACCTAGTGGCACTGGAAGGGCCAGAGTTTCAGTGGGTGTAAAATGCTTGCATGCTATGTCAATAGTCTGATGTCTAAAAGTGAATCAGGGTGCCTAACCTTCTTGCTAGTTTGGTGCTTCACATTATTTCTAGACCTGGGTTAGTGAATCCTGTTGAGATATTCCCGTATATACACTTTAACTCTTGTAAAGCCATCACAACTCCAAGAAATGTATACAGGTGAGGGGAGAATAAAAAGCGATCCCTGGATAATAAGTGCCCATTCCACTGCAGATTACTTTGGATCGGATAGGAACGACACACTGTTCTCTACTAACTCTCCAGGAACTCCGAAGCTGGACAAAGAGAAAAGCTGGCTATACACCCTGGATCCCATCCTGGTGACCATTATAGCAATGAGCTCCCTGGGTGTCCTCCTTGGGGCTATCTGCGCTGGTCTGCTCCTCTACTGCACGTGCTCGTACGCCGGGCTGTCCTCGCGGAGCTCCACCACTCTGGAGAACTACAACTTCGAACTGTACGACGGCATCAAGCACAAGGTGAAGATGAACCACCAGAAGTGCTGCTCAGAGGCCTGATGGGTGTCTGGGCATTGTCTGGGCATCACCCGTGGCATTGTGCCCAGTGAGGTGGGCTGGCAGGGGAGTATTTTTTTGCTGTTTTCTATGGGAACTGAATGCCATAACAGGGAGCAGAACAGGAGCAGAAGTGAGGGGAGGCACTGCTCCTGCCACCAGGTCTTGCTGCCGGGTCACACTCCACCAGGACCAAGTGGCTTTCCTGCAAACCAGACTGTGCCAGGCAAGGGGGGACTGAGCCCCTTGTTTGCTGGTTCGTCTTCATTTTCTGCTCATGTGAGTGGCTGGGATGTGGTGAGGGAGCCTGGTTTACCCTTTGGATATGAGAAACTAAATGTTGATTGTTATTTCCCTCCTCCTTTCTCTGGTGAGTTGCTGAGAAGGCTGAGGGATTTCTTTAGAAATGACACACACACATGGAGCCCCTGTCCATTTTAGACTCCGTCCAGTTTATCATTGTAGAGATTTGTGCACTTCACACTAAGAACAGGAAGCTGCAGTTTGCAGTCCTGAAAATGGAAGCATGTTGATACCTTCAACTTTCCTTCTGGTAGCAGGGGAAAGGTGGGATACTAGCTTTACTGTCAACAGTAACAACAGCGCTTTCTGAAATCATTAAAAAAGAAAATAGAAGGGGAAGCCCTATGTGTAGAAGCACCTCTTTGAGAGAAGCTGAAGAGCCTTAAAGTGATTTGTGAATAAGAGCCATTTATTAAATCCAGATCTTTGATTGCAACAGCTGAGGCCTTCATCAGGAAGGCCTTTATTTGAATCTCCCACCCCTTTTGAGCCTGCCATTTTTCTTTCTGCTATAATGAGAAAATTGCAGCAAACAAAATATAGAGCCTGTCAGGTTGCTGGCACTTAGGAAATGGCTTTGGGAAGGGGGCTTCACTTGGGGTTTGACTTGTGGTACAGTGCTGAGGCCTCTCCGAAGTGCCAGGAAGGGAAAGTGAACAGGGAGGGAGGCTGGAGCAATACCCACAGCCCTGGGGAGCCTGGCCATGATGCCTGCTGGCACTCCCTCATCTTCCTGGTGCTCCCCTTCTCCCTGGGGGTGTGAGCTGGTGCCATCAGCACCACTGGACCCAACAGCTGCCCCACATCCCCTTTGGAGCAAGGCTCTGCTGCTCCTGATCAGTAGCAAAAACCCCAAGTTCTAGCTATGGGCTATGTTGTTTTTTGGTTTTTTTTTACTTTGAACAAGTGCCTTAGAAGTATTTTTCCTCCAGCTGATGATCAGTGCTGTAGCAAACAGCAAGGGAGGCCTTCATCCTTCCCCACAAAATGCTCTTCACCACTCTCTGCTGGTTAGAGCCCAGCAGAAATCTGGTCCTTCTACTTTCAAATGGTCTGGCTACATTGTGTGGCAGCTGGTACCTCTCCACTTACCACTATGGTGTGGGAGAGGAGTGTTATGAAAACAATTGAATGGAGAAAAATAGTTGAAATGCTAAACCCCAAACCAATGCCTTCATTTCCAGTTCAGTACAGACGGATCACCTCTATCAGCTTGCACATAAATAAATAAGAAACCTTTCTGTCACACTGGATTTGCTTTTCCAGAGGCTTTTTGGGAATACCTGGCGTGTCCTGATTTTTACATATTACCTGGCAAATAGTTTGGGTTGGGGATGGCATTATTTTTCTCACCAACTGCAGTTGACAAATGTGTGATGTGTTGTGAAGCTCAGTTTGCCCAGCCCCACAAACACATCATGCAGGAGTCCAGGTGTTTGGGGGCACAAGCAACATCTGGAGAGGAGATGAGCATGGACACATGAGCAGTGCCACAGCTGCTCCTTGGTACTGTGGGAATAGGAACATTTGTCTACTGTTTGATGAAGAGGTCCCTGAGACAATAAGATTTTAAGGGAAAAAACCCTTCTCCACTGTAAGAAAGGTGTACTGGGGGAGCAGATACAGCAGCTGCGTCATCAGAACATCCACGGTTCGTACACACACGCAGAGATACGCGCACACAAAGGCCTTCATTTTTTTAATTCACACTGTGCACCCGACAAAACCAGCAGTAAATGTCTCTCTGATTCTCCTTTCCAATCACCTTATTTCTTTTGGCGTTTTTCACAGACAAATTCCACAGGGGTGTTATTTTACTGTACAAAAGAAACAGAGGCAGTGAGAGGAAATGTACCAGACTATTTCAAAGCTGGATTGCTGGTGCTCAATGATTTTATCCCCTTCAAATCACCAGAGAGGGGAAGGATGAATGGAAAAGGACCATACAGTAGAAAAGCCAACTTAGGCAAACAATAGGTGAAAACATATAATTAAAAAGGTGATGTTATGGTGTCTAGTAGGCGTACAGAGAGAAGAGTTCATATATACATATATTCAGAAATAGTGTGTTTGCACATGCACGTGAATTCTCTGTATGTATCGTGTATGTGACTTATTCCGTGGGACTGACTTGTGTTAATGTATCTCTTGATCTGGGGCTGGAGAGTACTGCTGACCTTGGCACTAACGTGGCACGGGCCCAGAGAAACGCCCAGCCCACGTGTCCCGCTCGGCCCTGGCAGCTGGGGCAGGGCCCACGTGTGAGCTCGCCAGGCGAGAGAAGGCCAATAATGCTGCACAGCCAATACCTCACTTACCTCTGCTGGGTGCTTTACTGTTCTACAGAAAACTGTGTTTGATTGTAACTTCAACTGGGAGGGGGGGAAAGTCATCAGTGCATTCATTTCATTGCATCCTCCTCTGCAAATAGATTAGGTTTGCTGATTGCGATTCCCTCTGTGAAATTCAGAAAAGAAAAAAGAAATCAGCATTAATGCCCTTGCTTAAATGGGCTGTTGCCTCCACACGCTTCCCATGGCAGGACATGTTGCTAATGGGCAGGCTGTAGTTCTGGGTGACTTCATTTTGTGGGAAGGTGTCGGAGGTGAGCATGAGAATTAAACCATTAAGAAATTATATGCAGAAATGGAAATTCTCCAAGGTTTGCAGTTCAAGGTGTTTGACCATTTACTGGCAGAGCCAGGACTTACGGACTTAAAGAGCTTTTACTGTGATTCTTTGGTGTAATAAGCAAACAAAACAAAATAAAAAATAAAACTGTGTTTATATGATTTGTATAAAAACCTTTTAAAATTACTATTTAATAAACATTATGGTAGAGATTTTGTTTCAGTGGCTCTTTTATTCATGAAAGAGTAGCAATAAGGAAACCAAACTGAAGAGGGCTGTGGGTAGCAGAAGTCTCAGTGAAATGAGGTGCAACTAGAGGTACACAGGGCCATGCCCACTGCTCTCCTTTGCTGTGCACTGCCTGTCCCTTTGGATTACCCCAGGCTGCATGGCACACCAAGGGGACACGGGGTTTTAACACAGACCCAGTGCACAGACACAGCATCTCCTATCAAAGCTGGGGATGGCTGGAAGCTGCTCTGGCCCAAAAGCAGGGCTGAGAGCAAGCCCCCAAATGGATGCGGGTCCTTTCCTGTCACCCTGTGCCATGGCCCAGTGCTGCCAGTGATCCCAGAGAGGAGTGCAGTTTTAGGCTAAAAATAATTTAGAAAATCATTTAGAAAAATCATTTAGAACTAAATTGCACTGGTGGGGGCCAGCCTGTCACAGTTTGTCCACCTCACAAGGGTACAGGTTATGGTATCCCAGCATATCCCTGTCCTGTTTCTATGAACCTGCCAAAGGGGGCAGTGACTGGGATGGGGCGGTGTTCTGCAGTTCAGCTTCAGCCCTGTTCTTCATCACGAAGTCAGTGGGGACTCCTAGCAAACCCCAATGCCAAGCTTGGTTCCATATACTTGTCTTCTCCACCCTCCCTCTGCTGTATCACACTGCCCTGGTGGCAGCTCAGGCCCAGGGGAGCTTTGTGTCTCACAGAGGTCCCAGTACTCTGTAGCAGGCAGCCAGGGGCCACTGCAGGGCTGCAGAAAGGAGAAGCTGTGGGGCTGAACCTACAGCTTGGACACCCTTGTTTATTTATGGGCACCCTGACAAATGAGAGCCAATCTGTCAGGCTCTGGGCACCTTGAGAGCAAATGAAATTTTGCTGCCATCTCCAACAGGGTGACCCCCTCCCAAAGCATCTGTGTGTTAAAGAGGGTCTTAAAGTGATGAAGGGTGGCTGCCAGCTTAGATGAAGATGACAGTGTAGCTGCAACCTTGACAGCTCTCCTCTCACCTAGGAATAAAGAACTGATGTGCAGATTGATATCTGGGGGAGAGGCTGTCAGAGAGCAGGACAGAGACGGCAGATAAGCGACTCAATCAGTGTCAGACCTGTCCTGCCATAACACCACCTGTAAATCACTGTGGTTTAAGGAGAGCCCCCACTAACGCAGGGAGCAGAGAGCAGGTAATAGAAACACGGCAGGCAAAGCAGATGGGTGCTCTGGCTGAGGCTAAAAGCCTGTGATCTGGGCTGAAGCTGCTGCCTGGGCACCAAGGGGAGGCAGGCACCCACTTCAGGAAATTGAAATCTTCAGGTGTTTTTTTTATTGCTTTTGGATGGGGCTGCTGTGGAGCTGGCAGGATGGGGTGGGACCCAGAGTGCCCTGGTGCATTTGCCATGCACACAAAGGTACCCACTGCAAGCAGAGGCCAGACTGTGGGGAGCCATGGGGGATGTTTCACATGGCACAAGAGTAATCAGGGGCTGAGCAGGCTAATGAAACTGATGTCATCATTCTTGGTCTGCTCCAAGATGGGGATCCAGCCACTCCTGCACATGCTCTAGAGCTGATTGCAATCGTGTGTGCACCCTTGCTGTTTCTCTTGCCCCTTCTCTTTCAAATATTCCTTTTCTTTTGGATTTAATGGGAAATCTTTTCAAATAATGACTTGCTCTCTGGACAGCTGGGGGCTTGGCAGTAAGGGGAGCCATGGGGCTGAGCTAATGAGTGGATTTGTAATTAATTAATTGCAGGCAGGTGCAAGTAGAGCCTCCTGTTGCCTCACTCTCTTCTGTCTCTCTCTGAAGAATACCTCTGTTTCCTGGAATCTGGCACTAACACCGGTCATCCAACGGGATTGAGCAAAACCTGGTGTTAGTTTTGCTGTGACAATGACTGGCAGGCAGGGAGGCTGGTAATCCACCTCCTCCCTGAAGGGACCACAGGGAGCCTGTCCATTGCATCCATAACTGCCAGCCCCCATAAACCATGATGACAAGCACCCATAAAGGCACCTTCTCTCCATTGGGTAGCTCCCAATGGCCATTTCCCATGAAAGTTGGATGGCTCTGTTCAATAGCTGCACTGAAACAGTTCACATCTTCGCTCTTTACATCCCAAATGGACAAACCCACCGGGCCATGAGAGGTGTTGGTGAACCCCCAGGCACTGACTCCTGGTGAGCTGAGCACTGGGGTCCTGGCTGCAGCCAGTGCCACCACTACCGTGTCCCTGCTGTGTCCTTTCAGCCTTACTGTGGCTGTTCAAGTAGAGCCCTGTGGTGTAAATACAGAAGGTGACCCTGAGTTTTGGTCTGTAAAAATCTGTAGCAAAATTTGCATTGAATTCACCAGGTCCCTGTTGTCACTCACACTGATCAGGTAGGACTAGGCTTTCCTATCAACTCCTGTTACATGCAGTGACCTGTTTGAGGCAACAAACTCACTGTGTCTAAAGCAGTTTAATGGGAAAATAACTAATCCTGAATGTGTTGAGAGGGAATGACTCCTCTCTCAGCTCCTGTGTCATAACTCAGTTGCACTACTAATATCCGAAATAAAAAGCACTGAATTAAACACTCAGCAGCTCTACCCCCGCCTTGGCCCAGGTGCCAAAAATCAAGGGAAGAAATACAGCTCTGCTTCCCCGTGCTGCAGCACTGGGTGGAGGGCTGGAGGGTGAGCCAGCCCATGCTGGTGGCTCAGGACTGTTTTCTGCAATAGACTTTGCTAACATTTCCTTGGTTAAATGTTTACAGACCTAGAGGAAATAGCTGTCGCAGATGTTGCTGATAATTTCCTATCAGGTCCCTCCTGGCACAGCACAACGCTGCTTTGTCACCCTTTGGATCAGCCGCCAATCTCATTCTTAATAACAGACTTGACTTCTTTACAAAAACTGTCAAAATTTCTAGCACTGTTCTTGTCCTCCTGGTCTCTCGGGTTTGTATAGAGTAACTCTGCCCTGGCTCCCAGCCCAGCTCTCTTTGCAGCCCTGGAAACACACTCCCAAGCAGGGTGGCTTCAGCAGAGGCACAGGACACCTCAGTGATGGGCTGTGTTGAGCAACGCAGCCGTTGCCAAATGCATTTCAACCTCATATTTTAGGAAGACATTCAATGTGCTTACCAAGGCTGGGGAGCCTTTTACACCACTGCAATAATCCAGCACTCGGCCGTGAAATCCTCAGCACAGTGTCACATCTATCTATTCCTTTCAGCAGAGAAGTTTTATTAACTTAGGGTGTGAAAAGTTTTGGAGAGCAAAAGTCTCTCTTCCCTTTGAGAGAAATAAGGATGATTTAAGCAGTCTGGGTGTATTTGAGATGGAAAGTGAGTTCCCCAGCTGACACATCAGAGGGAAAAACTGTAAGCCGAGACTGCATTTATTAAAGAAGGAAGCTGAGGCTGTGCAAAGCCAACCTTTCTAAGCACTCCACGAGAGCATTTTAATAAAAAGCACAACAAGCTCACAACAAATCATGTCTTGAAAGCAAAAAAAAATGTCAATTCCTGTCAAGGTTTGAAGAATCGTTTGAGCTTAAGGAAAAGCGAATTCCTGCTATGCTCCCCTCCCCTGCCCTCCTCTCCCGTGCGTGGAGCAAAGCCATGGCAAACGCCGCCTGTGACACACCGCAAATCACGGCGGAGAGCGGGGGGGCCGCCGCCGGCCCGCCGCGGGAAGGCCCGCAGAAGGATTGAAGCTTAGAGAAAATGGAATTTATAGTCAGAGCATTAAAATATTAAAGGGCCTTAAAGAACAGCCATGAATCTGATTTCGGAGGGGGGTGCGACACAAGTCTGTCATCAGGCTGAGACAAACGGCTGCTGGACTTGACAACTCACATAAATCTGGTGGAGGAGAAGAAATAAAGCCCAATCAGACCCCAAAAAAAATAAAAGGCAGTGATGAAAAGATTTTAGGGCATGAAGTGTGAAAAGGAGAGGGAAAGCTAAAGAAGATAAGGAGTTGAAAGCAGAAGAGTGATTATAAAAATAGCAGCAGAAGTACTGATGGAAGTAGAGGAGAGAAATTATTTTAAATGGCCAGAAGTGCCCTGGTGGCATAGGTATTTTTGACAATCTTGCCCAAGACTGCATGATTTTCTTGCACGGCAAGAATTTCTTGGGTTGGCTTTAACAGCTCAGGTCTGCAGGGACAGGAGGAGGAGCAGCCCCCACCATGTAGAACACCAGCTCTGAGCCCTCCGGCAAAGAGGGGTGGGCACAGGCAGCCCCACATGGCCCCAGTGTCTTCGAGAGTGAAACCCCTCCGCTTCCAGAGGCAGAGCAGCACTCACCAGGCTAATCCCCACATCCTGCTCCTCACAAGCAACAACTCCTTTTCCTGAACTGCAGATTGCTTTCCCCTGGGATGTACCTCCAGGCTGATCTCGGAGCTTCCTCTAGATCCATGGCCATTGCACGGAGCCAGGCTGTGGATGGTATATTGTGCAAGAAGTCAGTGGGATGAGCCTGCCCAGCCCCACACTTTTCACCACGCCTCACTGGGGACCCCTCCAGTGGGGTCTCCCCCAGAGGCAGCCATGCCCCACTGAGAGTGGGACAGCTGGGAATCAGCCCCTCAGTGCCTCAGGGCTGCTGCCACACTGTGTCAGGAGGGACCGCAAATCCAGCCAGGAGCCACAGCCAGGACCCGCTGTAAGTTGGGAAACAGTGTGCAGTGAGGACTGGATTTATGAAATGCTGTCTGTAAGCCAGCCCTCCCTCTGAAACACTAAACAAAAAACAACATTCAGATGCATTTCGGAGGAAAACACAAAGCATCTGGTTCCCTTCGCTGGTGTACATAGCAAGAGAAAAGTTGGCAGTACATTTGCTTACCATAAAACAGAGATCTATGCAAAAAAAAAAAGTCACATTAGAGTAACGTTGCCCAAAACAGAGTAAAATGTCTGCCTTGTTTTGAACGTGCTCATGGTGGAAATGTGAGCAAAGGTCAGCCCAAATTAATGAGAACTGAAAATGAATTGGCTGTGCTGGGACTGGCACCCTGCCACCACACTCACCCAGCAATTTTTATTTATCCATTTATTTATTTTGTTGGATGAGGAAACATTCTGCAAACACATAGAAAACCAGGCTTGACGCTCCCTATGGGTGACACTCCCTGTGGGTGACACATGCCGTTTCAGCCAAGGAGATGTGGCTTGTGGCACCCATCCCCGTGCTCACCACATCCCTCCCTTGCACCCAGTCAGGGGGGTGATGGGAGCCTGGCCTGAAGCCTTCTGGGGGTGCTTTCCCAGGTGGTGGTAACCCTGCCTAAACACCCTGTGCCAAAAGCACATCTGAAGCCTCCCAGCCCTCCTAGCCTGGACAGGGATGAGGATGAGGATAGGCAGGGAAGCTGTGCCACTTCCTGCCACAGGCTCTCCCGTTGCCACTGCCCGTTGCTGCCACTGTAAGGAAATCCCTGTGCCAGGAAGGTGTCACTTCCCTGACAACACATGGCAGGCTAATTGTGTTGAGGAGGGTGACAAACGTGCTGCCTCAGTTTTATGAAGCAAAGGGAGGTTTCCATGGCTCTTTCCGACACACAGGCAGTGATTACCTGCTGAAGCAGCTAAAAACTTCTGTTTGTTTTGGTTTAGAGGAAAGAAGGAGGAAGAAAAAGCCAGTTCCAGTTCTGGCTTTCCTCCTGGAAAGTGAAAGCCATCTCAGTAACTCTTGCTATTCTGAACTTCAAATACACAAGTACCCAGTGCCATTCAAGCAGTTCTTTCCAGCTGCAGCAGCGGCACACTCCGAAGGCCTGGGACAAACACAGAAGAAACATGCTGAAGTGGCCAAAGGCAAAGGCAGCAGCACGGTTAACCCTTCCCCAGGCACCCCCATGGGGCTCTAGGGACTCAGCAAAGGGGGTGGTGCAAAGCACATTAGGCCATTTCCCTGGGATGAGGAGCCCCACCCTTTTCCCCACCAGCTCTGTGGAGGCCAGATGCAGACACAGGTATCAGCAAGGAGCATCCTAATCTGGGTCTGGTAGCATTATGGAGTGAGCCAGAGTCCCACTTGGAATCTGTTTATCAAAAATAGTCTTTTTTTTTCTTTTTTTCCAAAGGAAGATGTTAGACTATGAGCTTAGAAACAATGTTAGCCTCAATTTAAGAGGAAGAGATGGGTAGGAGTAAGCCCCTTTAATGCAGATTCACATCTCAGCCACAGTGCATCCATGCTGTTGGCATTGCCCCAGCTGGGGCCACAAGCAGGCAGAGGGCTCTGGTCACACACTGGATTAATTATCCCCAGTGGCCATCATCAAACAGCCAGGGCTCTGCTGACAATGCCATGTCCAAATCTCATTAAAACAGAGCAGTGCCACACTTGGGAACAAGCAGTGTACTTCTCTGAGATAAAACCATTCCAATAGTGATCTGCAGTCCCTGCCATGCAATGGTGCCACACCACAGCACATGAGCAGGGGGCTGTAGTGGGACCTGCAGGTGAGCAGCTCTAAATCAGGATCTATTTCAAGGGCTGAGGAGGATAATGAGGCTGGGTGGAATGGTGGAGGGTTTGGTGTGTGATTTGGGAGGATGGGAAGGGCTCCTGTATCTTCTATTTCTGGATATCCCATGTCACAAACAGGACATTGCTCAATGACTTAAAAAATTAACACCTCTGCCTGAGGTTATCAGCCTCAGGAAAATGACAAGGTTGTGAACACAGCAATGTTGCTGGAATTGAAGAGATTCAGCATTCTGACTCAGGAATAAGTTATGATGCTTTCCGCAGATACTGGAGATAAAGGAAAGATAATGCTGATGAAGTGCAGGGAGCCACACACAGCCACAGTGACTCATCACAGCTGCCCAGGTGACTTTGCAGGCTGGGGAAATATTTGCACAAGTTTAAATAAGTGTTTCTCCTGATGGCAAGGGATGCTCTGATGAATTTGGATGGCCATGACAATGTACTGGGCTCCTCTGACCAGGCAAGGGCACAGAGTTCTCCTCTGGGCATACAGGGATAGTCACATCCTAAAAACCTCTGGTTAGGAGACCCAGTGTGCATTGTAACACTGTCCCTGACAGAAACAAAGACCTTCTTCAAACAAGGGGCTAATTATAAACTAATTATAAAACACCTCCAGCTGACATCCTCATTTAGCCTAGGCAGAATACACTTTGGCTCAGCCTGCAAACATGGACAGCGCTGCCAGCCCTTTGCCCATACCCAGCTCAGCATTCTGCACCTCTTCCCAAAGCACAGGGAACTACAGGAGTTGGTCCACTGCAGGACAAGGGCAGGGAGACCTGTTCCTCCTGGCTGTTCCCCTGCCCCGCAGTCCCCACGTGGAGGGGCTTCATGGACACAGTCCGAGACACCCACCTGCATCCACACAAAGTCACAACCTTCAGGTGAGTAGCCTCACATGGAGAAGGAGGCTCCCAGCAGCTGCTGCATCATTCATGGTGAATGGATGGTGAGGCTGGAGCTCACATCTGCTGGACATGCTGCCTAATATGAGTCAGAAATGTTAGCTAGGGTCTTAAAAGTAAACTTTTGTTTGCACTTTCAGAGGAAGAAGATACACCCAGAAACCATACCAAAAAAAAAAAAAAAAAAAAGGATAAATACAATCCATTAGCAAATTAAATAAAATCAAAGCTGGGGTTGTGTTTTGGTGGCACTGGTTTTTGCAAGAGACCCACGCTCCAGCCTCAGGATGCTGCCTTTATACTGCTCCTTTGGCGCTCTGCTTTACAGTGGAGATTAATTTAGAAAAAAGGAAAAAAAAAGGATTATTGAAAAAAAAGCTCACCCCTCTCTCCTCCACCGCCCTCCCCAAGCAGTGATGGGGGATAATGAACTGCTGGGACTGTCATCCAAAGAGTGCTTAATGACAGTATTCACTCCATGTGTGTAGCATTGGCTGTTCTCAGAGCTCTCATTATGAATAGTTTTCAAGCTGTTTTGACTATTTTCTGTTACAAAGAGGAACTCACTGCTGGTTGCCTATTTTCATCACTGAAGCTGGCCAATGTAATCCACACGGAGCTGTGACACCATGGCCAACGACTAACGCTCCCATCCTCTCGCCTCCAATTGATGGCAGTGGAGAAAGGCCAGACTCTCCTTCCCTGTCCCTTACCTTCTCTTCACTGCTTCTTTTTTGGGCTCACACTCTGATTATGCAGGTGATGCTTCTCCAGACTCTCTGGCTACAATGTCCCGAGTCGCATCCTCTTGTGGTGCTGAACCCATGGGTGTTCATGGCACTGCCGAGCCTGTGCCTCTGAATGTCCACTTTTGGGGGCTGTGAGTCCTCGCTGCAGGCTTGGCAAGGGGAAGGGGACCCAGCCTGAGCTTCATCTGTGCCGCAGAGACACCATGAAGATGCGCTAAAGCAATCTGTTCTCCCATCTTTTCGCAGACCCTTTGCTGTGAGACACAATATTTTGGAGGGGCAGCTGAAATCTTGCTGGTGTTAATTTAGTTTCGGTCTGCTTGCTGTTAACTTTGGGCTTGCTGCGCTTTTTGTGGCTCCTTTTCCTTAAAGAAAGCTTATTTCTCTCAAAACAGGGCGACAAGCAGCTTGGCACCACAGACACTTTAAAGATGTTTGAACATTTGCAAGAGGAAGCAAACACATTTTTTAAACATTATGAAAAGCACCTTGAACAACAACTTCTCAGTAAGATCCTCTCTCGGGCTCCATTCTTTGTTGCAGGAGCCCATCACTCAGCCTGGGAGCAGCTGAGGCCCAGTGCATCCCTCCACACTTTTGTGCTGCATCTCAGAATCCTGTTCCAGGCAGTCCACCCCAGGGCTGGGACAGGGACTCAGGGCACAGAGTAGGAGATAAGCTCTGCTGAATCCCAGTATTATTAAAAATTATGAGGGACACCCCACAGCAGCTCCTCTCTGCATCCATACTCAACTGCTAGCCCTGGGGAGTGGTTCATAACAATAAAGAGGAAAACAAGTTCACAACATACTCCGGTATTGCCAAGTGAGCAGTGGTTCCTGAGCCACTCCTGGGCCTGAGGTTTTCAGGTATCATTTCACTGTACCCTGCTTACATGAAATTGGGATATGACTCAAATGAGGCTTTCATATCCATGCTTTGATTTCCTGGTCAACATAAAACTTGAGGGGTGGTTTTATTTTTAATGAATTGTGAGAAAAATTAGGGGTAGCTAAGCACAAAAAAATTTACCTGTCCACTAATGTCTGAAGATAATCTGTTTTTTTCATAAAAAGCCTTTGTCTGGCTAAAAGCCTTTCCTTTCTAGTCTTATGACTCTCCACATACACATCAGCTTTCACTTGTCCCTTCTGACACAGTGCTACGTTCCTCGGTTTCTCCACTGATTTTCCTTGGTAGAGCTGTGTCCCTGCCAGCTGCCTGGACACAGGTACACAAGTCACAGCCTCCAGGCATGGAGCACTGATGGCCAGCAGAGACCATTAGATCATCTCACCTGACCTTCCCTGATGCAGGGCCGGGTCTGGCATTCAATTACTCCTTACCAAGCCCGGTAACTCCTGCTTGGAGCAAGTGTATGGGGCAGAAACATGTCCTGTCTGTGTCTAAATATATCAAAGGCAAGGGAATGCACAGCCCTCCTGGGTAGCTTAATCTTTATTAACATTCATTTTTTAAAAGGTCTGTTTGATTCACAATTTGAATTTGTCTGGCTTCAGCTTCCAGGCACGGGCTTATACGATGCCTTTCTCCCCTAGATTAAACAGCTTTTTAATACCCGCCTTTCTCTCCCCATGAAGGTACCTCACACAGCACAATTAAGTCACCTCTTAATCTTCTTTTTAATAAGCTAAACAAGCTGAGCTCCTCCAGTTTCACACTGTAAGACATTCTCCCAGCCCTTCCCGAGGATCAAATCTCTAATTCCACCTGATCCCATGCTGGGGGGGGATGTGTGGTGAAGCAGACCTGTGCAGCTGATGAAATTAAGAAACTTGCAGGAGATGGCAGCTTCTCTCTGCTGCCTGCTCCCCCAGCCAGCCTGGATTTTTGGGGAGACTGCTTAGGGGTGTCCAGTGATGTTTCACACCCCTCCAGGGACACCTCCCAAGAAGTTCCCCATCTGAGCAATGGGAAGGCAGTACCAGAGCTGGCCTCACATATATGTGGTTGATGCCAGACGATCAACAAAATTTAAGACTGTTTCCTAATATGGGGGATTTGGGATGTTCCTAGAGCCACCACCTGCTTTACACCACACTGCCACACCAAGCTATCCTCATCAACTTTAGCCATCCCTAAAATTCACAACTCCCTGGGGTTTTAAGTGGCTTCCTCAAGTTTCAAGCCTTTCCTCATTCAACATCTACCTGGAGGAACAACAAAACAGCATTGGCAAAAAAATGGAAGCCAATGCACATGCAATGCTGCACACACGTTATTGGCAAGAGTCATAACTTTTGATCCATTTTTTAATATGTTTCCTTCTGAACTGGAGCCCAAGTGCCCCAGCCCGTGCATGCAGGGACGGGGATATTTTGGATGATGCAGCTTTACAGCCAGCCAGGCCACAAGATGGATTTTAGCCACAGGGTTCAGCAATACGATTTCACACAGCGTTATAACATTTTAGCTGGGAGAGTAGGCAGAGCCCCTTGCACTCTCCACTGGGTATTTGTCCTGCCTGCAAATCAATTACAGCAGACACAGTGTGCATTAGGATTGCTGCTTGGCACCTATTTCAGCCCTGATGTATGTTGCTCTGCTCCACAACAAATGACTCAGATAAACTTCTAGGAGGTCATGTCTGCCAGCGAGGTTTTTATTAGGTAAGTTGTGCCCATTCTCACAACGGTAGGGCTACCTGACAGAAAATTGCAAGCTGTTTCCCTTGGAGGGGGCGAGCCCTAAATGAGTTTCCTGGTCTCACTTTGGGAACACACTCAGATATTAAAGAGACCACAGAGTATCATTACTGCCAGGTGATAAAAACAACCACTATTTGGGAAGACTGATGGCCTTTGTAAAAGCTCCCAACAGAAGCTTCATTCTGCACAGTGGATAATAACAGCCGTCTTGGGCTGAAATCCCAAAGCAGCTGCATTTTCCAAGGCTACAAAAGTGACTTCAGGATTCCTGGCGCCACATTGCTCTAGCATCACTTTTTGGCAGTGAGAAAGCCGAAGAGCGGTTAATATTCTTCAATGATCACAGCTTAAAGATGTCATCTGCTCCCTCCCCACTTGCAGCTCTGCTTTCAGAATCGCCTCCCTGTCTCAGCAAGGGTGAGGTGTCAGCAAGAGCAGAGGCTACCTGGGGCAGGAAAGGCAGCAAATATATCTTCTCCCTTGCAACAGGAAGTAGAAGGTTTAAGTCTAACTCTCTGGCACTAAAATAGCTGCCAGCTTGCATTATGACATCATGAGGACATCATTGCATCACACTACAGACATGACCTTGCATGACAGCTTGTGCTCTGGGAGCAGGCTGCACATTCTGGTACCATCTCCATCCCATTTTCACTGTTTGCAATCCTCTGCCTGGCAATCACAGCTCCCTGACCACTGGTCCTGGGGCAAGGCACAGGCTGGGACATCTCATTTTCCTGCCACTCTCTTGGCCACGGCCACATTGAGCAAGCTGTCCTAGCTGAGAAATAGCAACCCTGCTCAGGAGCTACTGAAATCTTTCCAGGGATTTACCAGTCCTTGGATCAGAGCTCCTCAACAAGTACAGAGCCACCTGGGTGCCAATCAGATCCCCATCGATCTACCAACCAGCTTAACATGCAGTTAATTTCTGTGGCCATTTCCTGCTCCCCTTTCCCTTCCCATGTCACTGGCCCCAAGGGTGACCCTGTGAGAGCCCAGAGGGAAGAGGGAGCAGCATGGGGATGTGGTGAGGCCAAGATCTGCCATCACCCCATCCATTGGGCTGTCCACTGTGGTGGATACAGCAGCCTGGAGAAGGGTGTAAGCGACAGGGGTGCCTCTCACCAGTGTTCCTGCCTCACGACGAGGCTGAAATGGGGGAAACATTCACCAGGGGGCAAATAAAAAAGCCACAACACATTTCTGCTCTGCCCCATTTGTGCCCCCCTTGTCAGTGCAGGGGTGTCAGGTGTGAGGGTAGGGGCGCTGGCCAACCCCTTGCTGGGATGGGGGCTGTGCACAGCACCCACAGGCTGGCTCCTGCACCAGAGCTGCCTGTCCTAGGGTGACTTTATGATGCTTGTATCCCCAATTGTCTGCTCTGTTTGTGTTCAATATTATGTCCTGTACCTTTAAGGCTGGTTTCAAGAGCAAAGAAGACGCGTGCATTTTGTTTGGGGAAACTGCTCGGACTCCCACACACTGCTCCCAGACTGGGCTGTTGTCCTGGTTTAGGGCAAATTCTGGGGAGAAAACCTCCAATGGGGCCCTCCCCCAAGAAAGCAAACCTATGTGGTCCCTCCCCCAACCGGTTTGGGAAAGATTTTCACGGAGAGGAGTGGAAAAAACCTGTTTATTTAACAGGGTACTCCCAGCACAATAAATTAAACAATGCCAGATGACAAATTCAGACAGATAGAACGTCTTTTCCTCACGGTGCCCCTTCGGTGATGGAAGAGTCCTGGGGTCCGGGGGTGTGCCAGCGGTGCAGAGGGTTGGGTGTTGCTCTCTGGGTCTCTCCTCGGTCCGGCAGATGCAACAGTCCAAGAGTAGAAGAGAGAAATTTTGGAGATTGCCTTTCCTTTACTAGCTAGCTAACTAACTAAGCAAAGGTCGGTCTCTCTCCCTCTGAGCCCAGCCGAAAAACCCAAGGGCAGACGGGAAAAAAATACAGAGATAACAGGGTTTTCAAAAGAAACTTCCTTTCCCCTGCTTTCCAGAATCCTTAAAGGGACAAGACACAATATCCAACACAAACAGCAGACGATTTGGGGATACAGGGAATCTTAAGAGTCACCCCAAGACAGCTGTCTATGGACAGACAGAGAGGCAGAGCTCTCCTTTTTTTCTTTTTTTTTTCCTTTTAATTAGTTTTTGGCTAGATGAAGCAGAGAAGCTTCCTGGACAGTTTTTTTTCCTTTTTCTTGGGATTGTTTAAACCTGTCCTGGACTGAAAAAGACCAGAGAGACACCAGGAGCTCGCGCCTGAGGCCCACCAGGGCCTGGCCCCTCTGAGAGAGACTGAGAAAGAGCCGAGCTACACTCACGGCAGGGACACTGTCATTCTGGCCATCCCACTTTTGGGGCGGCGAGAGGTTTTATTGTTTCATATTATTCAATTGTCTGTGCTTGTGGGCTTTTGTTTGTTAAATAAATAGTTTTTTCCACTTTTTCTCAGAGGAAGTTTATTCCCGGACCAACTGAGGGGGAGGGGCTGTTTGGGCTTGCTTCCCAGAGGAATCCCATTCAGAGGTTTCCTCCCAAATTTGCCCTGAACCATGATACTACCCCACACTGGGGACTAGCTTCAGCTTGCTTGCACACCAAGGCGCCCCATTGCCTGTGTCCCTTGCATTCATCCCTGACACCTATTCATCCAGCTCAAGTGCTTTCTTCTATGTGGGTTTTCTTGGCTGTTTTCTCTAGATGAAGATTTTCTGAAGACTGCTGGTTACCTTTGTAACCTTTCAAGAGTCCTCTCTGTATGAAGTTCTCTTCATATCATCTCCAACAGATCCAGGCAATAAAGTCGCAGCAGATTTACGAGTTTGAGAATCTCATTGTATCTATCTACCCATCAGGAAAAGGAGCTGTCTTTAAAAGAGGCAGGGGATGGATTTTGCTGTTACCTATTGTTTAAAAAGATGAAGAAACCTTCTTCAATCCTTCCCAGGCACAACTGTGTAAAAACATCCTCTGAATTCACCAAGCACAATGCTAGTCTATGCCAACAGCAGGACACAGTGCCACAGCTCTTTGGAAAGGCGAGAGCACCCAGTTCCACATCTGTGCACCTCAGCCAAGTGCCTCAGCTGGCTCCAACTTCAGGCCCAGCCACAATGCTGCTGTGGATGACAATCATTCCAGGCTGACTGTGCTCTTGGAGCCCTGTTAGAGACAAGATAGAATAGCTTATGAAGGACAGTGGCAACTCACTGTCTGCCTATGGAGGCGAACATCCTCAGCAAACTGCAGGGTGGGGCAGGGAGCTCCTCACATGGTGCCCAGGCCCTTAAAGGTCCCCAAAACCATGACACTATGCCCATAAAGCATAGAGATTTTGCTATAGAGCCCAGATAGGGCTACCATCTTACCTCCATCTATCCCATCATAGACCCCACACCACAGCCATCCACCCTGGCAACAGCTTGCCGTGAAGGACAAAGGCTGCAAGCAAACAAGGCAGAAGAAAGAGAACCAGGGGGACTGAGAGTTTTCAGAAGAAGTCAGGTATCAGGAAAGAGGTGACAATCCCCTGTCCCACCCTACACAGCATTGAAGCCACTGGCCTAATGAGCCCTCACAGCAAGCACTCACTCCCAGGCTCCATGGGAGCAGTGCAGCCAGCTCCTTGCCTGTTCCCATGCTCTCCACTGCTGCTTTCCCAGAAGCCAGGCCAGTTCTCCTCCAGGGAGCTCCCATCTGCCTGTGCCTGTGGGGATGGGGGTTTGCACCAGGAAGGGCTGACACTGGAGACACTCAGAGGCAGATGCTTCTGGGTAGTGTTGGAGAGGGTTAAACAAGCACATTAGCAGGATCCAGCCTGGCAGATCATGGTAATGGGTCATGTGTTTGCCATGTTCCTCGACCACATCAGTTAGGGATTTGTAATGGCTGAAGTCCCCACTTGGGAAATACATTTTCCAGGCATGGTTCCAGTCAAAAGGCAGCTCTGCAGCCCTATTGTGAGCATGATTTAGCAGCTTATTTGCAAATGGTCAGAGACCTGTCTAGAATGTCTCCCAGCCCAGCTCATTCCTAAATCGTTCAGCAGCCCCTGCTGTGTTCAGCCTTGGAGACTGAGAGGCCCTTGGGCTCATCCCCAAGTCTGTGCTGAGTTACTATGTTCAGGGCAGGTTGGGAGGGGGGCACCAGGATGTGACAGACATCTGACATGAAATTGTGGCTTCTGCAAGGTCAGCAGGGCTTTGGTCACCAGCTTACAGCCACCATTTCAGCTTGAAAATCCTGGTGTCTGGGGCCTTCCATCACTCCCTGCTCTGTTTCACAGATCTGGAGCCTCTTTCTCTGCAAACAAAACAAATCAGTTTTGATCTTTCCCATCAGCCTCTTTTGCAAACACACATCCCACGCGACATCTTTGCTCATACATCAAAACACCTGGAGAAACAAAGCAGAAACCTGTCAACTAAAAAATTAATTAGGATAGAACCCTGATTCTGAACAAATAAGTAAAAATCCCTCCTCCCTCCAGCTCTTTAAGCAAAAATCTCAATGCAAGGATTAACTGCTAGTGAGCAGTAACAGCCATTTCGTTTGAAAGATGACTAGTCTGTAGCTGAAATGTCAGAGTTTACTTTGCAAACACTTTCTGGTTTTTTTACAAAAGAAGAGGGAAAAAGCCCACCTTTGGCCATTGCAAATCCTCACTGTTGTATGAAGCAAAACACTACATCCCATCTGAAAATATTAGTTCGTGATGATATTTTGTCTCATGCTGATCTAATTTGTGAGCCGTGGTGAGGCACAGCCTGTGTTCAAAGAGTCACTGTATGTGTAGAACTAAATCCAGGCCCTGATGGAATGGGACCCCCTCATCTGCAGTGCCCCTGGCCTTAGTTGGCTGGACCCTGTGCTGGGGATGCAGCCGTGTTTTAGCACCACCCAAGACCCTGCAGCTCAGAGCACCCACCTCGCTAGTGGGCTGAGTGGGTGTGCAGCAGATGAGGGGCTGGCTATTCACAGGAACTTTCACCCCTGCAAACCTCTTGACAACAACAGTAGCTGAGGCGAGCAGCACTTCCACAAGCTGTGCCAGAGGAGGAAGGCTTTGGAGGGGAGCAGTTGTGGGGCACTGGCTGAATGGCAGGTGACAGCAGAGGTGCTGGAGTGCTGCAAGAGCAAGTACTCTGCACAAACCCAATTGCACCACAGCCCAGGTGCTCCCAGGCCACCATGCCAGCAAATGGCCCAATGTCAGAGTGTAGGATTCCACAATGTCCCGATGGTCCCAGTGATGGGGCAGCAGTGACATGGATGGAGCATCTCGCTGGTTCCACACTGGAAGGAGAGAGGGAGCGGCAGCCCTACTGTAGGCTGGCAGTGACCACTACCAGTACACCAGCTTTTGCCTCTTCTCTTAGCATAGCATAAAATACCGCTGATAGAGGAGTTCTGGTGCAATCTACAGACAGATTTCAGTGCAAGAGTCAGCAAAATTATCTTCTTCTTGAAAAAAAAAGCCAATCAGGAGCAGAAACAAAGTCTGATTTAGAAGTGAGGGGGAAAAACCAATCTGCAAAGAAAAGAGACTACAGTTTTGGCCAACACACCATGGCATCCATTAAATAAAACAACCTGTCATTTGCATTCACTTGGCAAGTGACTAGACCTGAACTTGGCTGCACACTTGATGATCCACCATTACTTTCCAGGGAGGAGGTTGAAATATTCTTATTCCTATTCATTAGGCCAAAGTAATTCTCTTAATGCCACTGAACCAGCCATGGACAAGATGCTGCACAAAATGTCATTGGCAGCGTTGCTAAATGAAATCCCTCTGCAAGCAGTCAGGGGAATCAATACCCACAGTAATTTGTCCTTCCAAGTTTTCCTTCCACATCATCTTATTTGTGGTGTCAGCCCGTGCCAGCTCCATCTACCTCAGCCATGTATGGGGCATGGAGGGTCCTGGGTCTGGGTGAGTGCCCCAGTTAGGTGCTCTGCCTCTGCTACTCTCCTCCATTTGGGAGCCACCTCCCAAACTCATGGGCAGCACCTCTGTATGGCCCAACATGTTGTCATGGGGCAGGCAGGCTTTGTTGTAGGACTGATCAGGAGCCAAAAGAGACATGAGGTGCTCTCCCCTGGATCCTTCCAGCACGAAGGGCTGATTTTATTATAACACGTATCAGAATAGAATCATGGCTTTTTCCAGTAATTGGAAATACAGAAAAGCCTTTATTAAATTATTAGCCAGAAATTCAGCTTTTGTTAGATGATGCTGCCACACCACGGCAAACATGTCAGGCCATCAGTGAGTGCAGGGCCCAGGGACAGCCCAGCCCTCACACATTAGCTGGAGTAAATCTTTATTGCTTCCTGAGCCTTTGCTTTGGAACACATTAAACATCAATATTGCAGCACTCAATGTCCCCCAATATTATATCAAATCATTAGCAGAAGGTTAATCATTACAAAAAGAAGAGGTCTCAGATGACAAAACACACATTTCCTGTGTGAAAGCACTACCATTACCACAGCAGCACAAAGGTTCGGGCTCGGTGGCACTGCTCACTACCTGAATGTGCCACTGTGACTGGTAGGTGTAGGTAGAAGGGCCCCTGTCCATCCACAGTCAGAAGAAGGGACGTGCCCAAGGGACAGACAAGTTCTACCCAAATCCCCATCTTCCCCAGCCGGTGTGGGAGCCAGCTAAGTGGCAGAAACCTCCCTCAGGATTAGGCCTGAAATGAGATTCCAGTTGCAGCCGCCATCATCCCACAGTGCAGCCAGCCAGGAGCCCTGCAAACCCAGGGAGGTCTGCACAGCAGGAGGGCCCCTTTAGAGTTCTGTCCTGTCATAAAAAAATATATATTACCAAGTTCAAACCCTTGTGTTTCTTTTCTGCTGGCATAATAACTTTGAAATGTATTATTGCTGAGACACTCGCCTCTCTCTGCCAACAACTCCCTGGAGAAAAGCACTAGTAGAAGAAAAACTTTTTATCGCTTCTTCATAAAAGAAGTCAGCAATCCACTGGACCTAATCAACTTTTCCTAGAGATGACGGGAACAGAGCTTCAGCTGCAGTACACCAGCAGAACCTCTTTGGTATGTCACAGAGAAGGCTCCAAATGTGCTCTCTGTCTTAGTTGGTCTCTGCCATGGAAGCAAAGATTTGTGTTGCTGCCTCCTCTGCCAGCTGTGCTAGGGAAAGGATGGAAGACCAATATTGCAGTCTAGGAAGAACTAATAGGAAAAGAGAAGCATTTAAGTAAAACCGCTCAATAACACTATAGATCTGCTTACCAGGTCAGCCTGCCATGCATGCATCAGCACAGCTGGATGGTGTGTGTGAAGAGAGCCCACAGCTGATTTAGAATAACAGCCTAAATCGGGTGGTTTTAGGCTGCTCTTTTCACTCAGCCACAAAACACTGGTGCCAGAAATCCCAGCAAGGGCCACATTAGTGGTTGGTCTTTCCACTGCCAGGAGCTGTGCCGTCTGCAGGAGAAGACTTCCATTTCAGAAAACACCTGATGGCCTCCGAGCTAATTTTCCCTGGTCTCAGTGATAAAGGCAGCCACAGATGTGGTTAGAACTTTGATTATTTTTTAAAATCATTTGAGAAATCATCTTGCCAGAGAACAGTTGGAAATTATAGTCCTAAGCAGCTCAGAGGCAGCTCATCTGGCAGACTTCAAAATAAGGCCATTGTATTAAGCATTTAAACTGGAAAAATTAATGGTTTGGCAGTGAGACACTAGATCAAAAACTGACACTGTCCTGGGGTTTTGCAAGTAGGCAAGGACCAAGGGCATGAGGTGGGGCTGAGCTGGCCCTGCATGCTGCTCAGCTCTGCAGAATGAGGGCTGAGCCAAGGAGGGTGTCCCTGCCATGGGCACCTCAGATCTCAGCCAGCAGCACTCTGTGTCACTTTGCCTTGTGGCATCCTGGTCCCCTTCACCTGTCACCAGGGACATCAGCACTCTCTCACCCAGTGACACATTCAGACAGGGAGTGGGAAAGCATCCCGCCCAGCAGGTCAGGGGTCTCAATCCATGCTGCAAAATCTGGATCCTCATGCCATTCTGGGGTGTGTGCTGGCTGCAACAGCAGCAGCAGTGAGCAGCTACAGGCACCTGAGAAACCAAGCGTGTGAGGCAGTGGTTTGGGGCAGACCACAGGGGACTACTTCCTTTCCTTTCCTTCAATTCCTAGTGGAGAAATAGAAAGGTAAGTGTAATCAATTTGGCATGTATCTATTTACTATGAGCACATACAAAAGACTCATAACAGATCTCCTCCCCCACCTTTGGCAGCCAGCTTACATGTTGGCAAGCAGAAGATGTTATCTTAAAGATTCACTGCAATACCCTGAGTCATGCTGGAAGTTTGAATCCACCAGGAAGCCTGCTGAAGTCAAGGTCCTAGTGCAGGGACGCTGCCTTCCTTTGTATTGCTCATAGCAATGTTCACCAGGTTGAATGCTCCACACCACTAGCACCAAGGGGGCTCACAAAGAGCAATGCTTCACCTGCCTGTTCCAAGGAGTGGGAGATATGAGCGTCCAGTCCTGGCCCTGGGACCAAGATTACAATGGCACCACTTCACCAGAGTTCTGCCTCAGCCAACTGGGCTTTAATTAGAAATCCAGCTAAACCTCACCTTCCTTTGCACGGCCCCTGGGGGCAAGTGAGGTTGCTGAGGTGGCTGCCTTGGGGCACCAGGCTGTGGGAGACTCTGTAAGTCGGGGTATGGGGTATGTGACAGAGGAGCAAAGGCAGTGGAGTTTAACTCATTTACATCAGCTGAGGAACTACCGCACGGTTGGGCAACAGAGCATAGCCATTCAAGGGAGGAATAGCAAATTCAAAGCCCAGCATTAACACAATGCTCAGCTGAGCAACTCAAGGACTCTGAGGAGAAGAAATTCAAACCATGCAGCTGCCTTAAATCAGGTGGCTTTAGAAGCTGAGAGCTTTTTCATGTCCCCACCAGGCAAATTCAGACTTATGCAGCAGAAACCTGAACTTTTCTGGGGGAGGAGGACTCCTTTTCCCAAACTGTAACATTTTCTGTAAAAGCAGGTATTTGTTCTCACAATTTCAGTGACAGCTCTCACTATTTCAGTTTTTTCAGAGTAGCCAGAGCTCAGCAGAAATAAAGTCCTATGGCCTCTGCAGATGATGGGATACTGCATACCTCAGTAGTCCTCAGTAAACAGCAGAGCCTGGACCACAAAACATGTTTTAACCAGACTCTGCAGCAACAAGTTTTCATCAATCCCTGGACAGAAAACCAGCACAGCAAAATGCTGCATCACTGAAATCCGTTTGAGGGAAAGGGGGTTCGCAGGGGCCTCTGCAGTCTGCAACAGCAGAGGCCCCGGATTTACATTGAAACCACATTTTGGGGAGAGGCGGACACAAAATGTATCAATTAATGGTCATCTGCAAACTATCAGATGGAATTAGCACATTTGTGGCAGCTGTTAGTTGTTGCAGGGAGATGTATAGATCTGAAGGGTAAAGGATCCGATAAAATCATTTCATATGAACTTCTGCAAGACACAGACCACAGAAACTCAAGCCCATAATTTCTGTCTGACCCCAGGTTTGTCTCTTAGAGAAATCTTCAGTCTGGATTTGAAGATACCGAAGGATGGAAACTCTTCCGTCCTTCTATATACATTAGCAGGGAATCTTAAGCATTAACAAGGGAAACACCCCGTTTTCACCTGTCTTTTAGGCATTGTATATTGTTATGCTTTTGTCCTCCAAATTAAAGGACCCTCTGCTCCCAGAAGGCTTATTTCTAAATAAGTACTTGGAGATGATGATTCAGTCACCTCTTAACCTTTCCTTTGTTATGCTAAATTAGTTTAAACTTCCTTCATGGCTCTCTTCAGAGACAGTTTTCCAACCTCTGAACCTTCTTCTCTCCCAAAGCAACCCCTGGCAACCCCTCCGGCCCCACTGCCCCACCAAAAGAGCTGCTTGATTGACCAGGAAGCCAAAGCTGATTAAGCCAATCACTCTGGAAAGTACGGAAATATGTTGCTGGACACACCCCTGGTGTCCTGACGGTTCCACAAAACTTCCTTTTCCCAGATTGGATATGCTGATACCCGACCATCATCCCTCCATGAGTGCCCTGCCAATGGGGCCCTGCCTGGTGCCGCTGCTGCTGCCATCACCCCAGCCCCATGGCCCTGGCTTTCCAGCACCAAGGGCACAAGGAGATGCTGTGCACAGCCAGATCTGTTAAGCAATTAATTAACAGTGATAATTAACTTTCTCGATTACTTTTATGCCTTGCCTTCCCAACAAAACTCTGGGGTGCTTTTGTTTACTTGCTGTGTGGCAACTGCTTGATGGATTTATATGAAGTAAATTAATAAATAGGAAGTACCCATGGACAGAAATAATTGGAAGGACTTAATGTCACTGATTAAATTATCCATTCAAAAAGCAAGCGTTTCAGCAAAGCTTTTTTCTTCTCTCCTACATCTGCATATCAGGAGCTCAGTGCCTGCCAGGCCACCTCTCCCTGTGTCGACCATCTCTCCTTGAAGCCCATCTCTGCCACGGCGCTTCAAAGGCACGTGGTGGTGGCTGACAGCGAGGATGACATTTGTCACGCTGACATTCACCACCGCATCATTCTCCCTGCTGTCCCAACACCCGTCCTCTGCCCACGCCTCCGTGGCTGCCCCCACCCCGAGCCCCACACTGACATTTCCAGCTCCCCGGCGCAGGGACTGTCCGGCTTCAGCCGGAGAGCGCAGGGCGCAGCCTCGCTGCTGGCCGGGCCGGGGGGCGAGCGGCGCTACTCGGGCTCTGGGGATAGCGTGGCCGGGCCCCTCAGGCTCTGAGGCTGGCAGCGGCGGGGGTCCTCAGGCTCTGGGGCTGGCACGGCCGGGCCCCTTCAGGCTCTGGGGCTGGCACGGCCGGGCCCCTTCAGGCTCTGGGGCTGGCACGGCCGGGCCGCTTCAGGCTCGGGGGCTGGCACGGCCGGGCACAGCGCGGGGCCCTCTCGGTGCGTGAGCCCCGAGCTCCATCTAGTGGGCCGGCAGGGGCCGGGCCGGGCGCGCCTATAGAGCCCCGCGCGGCCAGGGACAGCGCTGCCTCCGGGGACAGTGCTGCTTCCAGCGGCTGCCAGCCCTCGCCCAGAGCCCCCGGCGCCGCTCGGCTGCCCACAGGGCCCGTGTCCGTGCGGAGGAGACCAGTGCCAACAGAAGGCTCGGGGGGTTAATCTCTAAGGTGAGCCCGTAATGACAGGCAAAGAGAGCCCGTGCTGCCGAAAGGATCGGGGAACTCAGCCGGGGAGAGTGGTTTGCGCTGGCAAGGGGCTGTCCCCGCACACACGGGCCCAGAAGGAATGACTTCTAAAGGACCATCCGCAAATAACGCCCCGGGCACACACACGATGCAACACTGCATCCCATAGGGCCTTCCCGGGCACAGCTGGCACCGGGGCCGGTGTGGCAAGGTGTGATAACATTAACCCAGATGGCTGCTGTACCTGGGGCAGAACAAGCACATCCCAGGGTCAGAGTTTAGCCAAGGAATTCAGTGGGGTGAGGAACGTTTGCATCTTCTCCCCCTTTTTAACCCCAGTGCTTTAGTGACATAAAGCCAGCACTGATAACAGCTGCAAGCTTTCTAAATCACTCTTTCTTCTCTCTGGCTCTTTCTCTCAAAGATTCCTCACTAAAACACTCATGGAAAAGTTCACAGGTTGCTTTTATGAGTAAGTTACTTATGATCTGCTGGCTGTTCAAGTATCATTCCCTAGACTTTTTAGATTTTATTTTCTCTGTAAACTTGGAGAAGGGATGCAGACAGATTCAACGCCTAGGTGACATTTTCAGACACTGCTCTGCTCCAGAAATCACAAGGTTTGAGCTTTGCACCACATTTTCCATGGAGAATTAAAATGTCCCTTCCACCACCAAAGAGAGAAGGTTAGACGTTCACTTCTAGCATTACTTTTTGCCCAAAGGGCGCAGTATTTGGTGTTCCTGTGGAGTCCTGAGGGCACACTTGGCATGGAGTGAGAGGAGCTGCTGCCCAAACCCAGTGTCCAGGTGGTGTTCGAAGCCCATACTCCAGATAAGAGGGAGGTGGATAAGCTCTCCTTCTGGCTGCGTCTCTTTCCCCCACCATTTACCAGTGCTTAAAGAAAACAAGGTTGCAGCGCAGAACATCATGAGATTTGCCCTAAAAAAAATTAAAGAAAGCAACAAAAGTTTACTCACCCTCTTTATTTAAGTCAATGGGGCAAGAGTTCAGTTTTTTCTCTGCAGCATTGAAAGCAGCCACCTTTCTCCTTTCTGAGGAAGAGCAGAGTTTGTCACTGAGGCTTTAGGGAAAGTTCAGCTCCTAGAACGACTGCTAACAGAGGTGCCCTGCTTCCTACAGGATGGAGAAGAGCTACAACCATCCTCTGTGTTTCTCCAGTTTTGTGTTGACATTTTTATTTTGCGTTGCTTCTTATCAGCTCAGGGCCAGCCTGGCCCACAGGCAGCTGATGACATTTCCAGTCATCGGCATTTTTCCAGTTGAGCTGAGATTAAGCCAGTGTCTTCTCCTAAGGACTTGTACATGAAAGGATTGAAAAAGCGCTAACAGCCTCATCAACGACCCAGGCTTTCCCGTGGACTCGCAGTGCCTCTGCCATCGTGCCTGCTGTGTTTCAGAGCTGGTGCCACCTGCACCTGGAAAGGTTCAGGGAGGGCTGATGGCTGAGCCAGCAGGGTGCTGTGCTGTGCTGGCACGCAGACCTCAGGCACTGCTGACACCGTGGCTGGCTGCTTCCACCTGGCAAATCAAATGAGTCCAGACATCACCCACCTCTTCTGCCAGAAAAACCAGAATAAATTGTGAATCAGGGTCTGCAAAAGCTTTGCCAGTAATGCTGCTGCCTGTGCTCTGTCTGCCCAGCTGTTGCAGCAGCGTTGGCTCTGACCCTCTCTAGGAATAGCACCTGATTGGGCACCTGATTCCCAAATTGCATTCGATGCTCCAGGGCAGAAGTCCATACAGAGGATACCAAATAGTCTTATCTTTTCTGCATCTGAAAACATCGCCACTTTAAAGTCGTTCAGTTCTGACTTTCCCAGGGTGTATCAAGAACTTGACTCAAAAAAACACAACTTGCAGCCCTGTGAAACACCAAGCCTTGGGCATATAAAAGCGTAGGGAGAAACACATTTCTCCATGTATTGAAGCTTGATTTTATGTGGTCTGGACATTGTCTTATGGAGGAAAAACAAGACAGGTAAAAAATGACAGTCTGTTTTATGGATGTGCAAACACACACCCCACAACACACCTTGCTCAGTTCATTCTGAGAAGTCCCCTGTGAAGGCCCCCACATTGGCACTCCGGCAGGGGAAACTGTGGCTTGATCAAATATGTATCCACAGATTCACAGCTAACAAACTAGGTGTTTAGGAAGGCAGAAAAAATGGCATGAGTGTCTTGGCAGGTGTCTGTATTAACAAATAACAGTAATCATAATTTTAAAAATTACAATAATCATAAGAAGCAGTAATAAAGGACCCTGCATGCTTCCAGCTGGACTGAATTGCCTGTGCAGAGCAGTCTACAAGTCCATGAGCTCTCCCCCCTCAGAAAGCAGAGATACCACATTATCAAACAGTTTCTTATCTGGAGAGAGCCAATGAGTGTGGGCTGCTTCCTCTGGTCTCTTTATCCCCAACAAAATCTTCCACTAGCAGTGAACAAATCACTTACATCGTAGGCATTCACCAGAAATGAAAGCCCTGGCAGTTATTATTGCCCTGACACTCTTCCCAAGAGGAGGTTAATGCTGAGTTCTTTATCCCTTCTGTATTCCTGCTTTCCTTGACAACCTTGATTTTTTTG